>JAGDQP010001392.1:0-13227 GCA_022664845.1 Lepisma saccharinum | reverse complement strand
TCCGTAGAAAATAATATATATATATATATATATTATTTTCTACGGAGTAGGTAGCAATAGCAAAGTGCATTGCCGTATGCAGAGATATCATCCCAACAGTAGAACCGTAGTAGAACAGTAGTAGAGATACCATCCCAATACTCGCCAGATAGTTCTGAAAAATTACCATGGAGCTCAAATATATTCGGTGTGAGATAAACTTGAGCGTACTCGGTTTCGTTATGGAGAATACACAATCACGAAACTTTGTCACTAGTCCAGGGAGAGTTTGTCGTAGTTTACAACAATTGATACTATATTCATTTCAATTAGGTTGCCTATAAATATGTATTAGATTTATATGTATTAGATTTATATGTATTAGATTTATATGTATATCTGGGCCGCTGATGTAACTAAAGTTCATCCGACATAATGATTTAAGTCCATAATATTCAGCACCAAGATTATCAATAATTGGATATCATTAACATATTTAAATTCTAATATAATTGTCGATATCTCATAAGTACAATATGGGACAACAATGTAAGCTAGCAAATGTTAACATTCTTGAGTAATTTCTATATCATGAGTAACACATAAATCAGCTTCTGATAACACTCCTCACATACTCTGATGTATTATTTTGAATATATTTCATCCCTTAAATGTCACCAGAAAACCGACTATTCAAATACTGCATATGTATTTTAGACCAAGTATAGATGTCGAACACATACCCTACTGCGATTTTTTTTTATCTATCGCGGGTTCGACTCTTAATGGTCACGTCCATAGCGAAATTGTTATCCTTTTGCCGTTTTTCCAATTGAAATTGGTAAGTTAAACAGTCCTACAGTCAATCGTTTATATATTATATTATTATTTTTATAGAAAGTTATTTATTTGTTGTGTCGGTAACTGTCCGCCACCTTCCACCACACATTTAACCACACCAGACACAACTCACATTTTAGTTTTATTTAGAACTTCCAATTTAGAATTTGATGTTTCGCAAGTTTTTAAAGAAATATAGCACTTTTGAACACTAACTATTGCAAGTTTTCTACAAAATCAGTCCGAGAAACGTTTTGAATTTGTGTTTTTTGCACTAGAACTTTCAGCGACCTCCTTGCATTAAGTCGCCATCTTTCCAACCTTATCCTACTGCGATGTCTTCTCTTCAGAATCATAATAGTACTAATAACAATTATGCTGTTATACTTGATCATATCGTCAAATTAACAATGTTTAGTTCCAAATATTTGAGTCACTAAGTTGACCCTTTTACAAAATTAGTTCATTGTTTTACATATATAACAGTAAGAAACCCTCACACCAACTCCAACGCCTCCCTACGAGTCCTACCAGAAAACTTGACAATACAAAAAGAATGTAATGTTTACAGTACATGTAAGCTTTGGGGAAAAGTATACTTCTAGAAATGTGCGCTTTAAATCAGTTTGTGTGTATAATAGTGGTGGTGGTGGGGATAATTTTTTTTCAGATATTGGTGTTCGAGTTGTCATCAAAAGTTGTGCATTGGTACCAAATAAAGCCATGCCAAATATGACCGTCCTAAAACAATATTAACCAGGCTCCTGGACCCCTAAAGGGCCCAATTGTTTTTTGCGAAACAAGGAATAAAAATATGATACCAGTTTCCACATTTTTGGGTTCGAGTAGTTATGAAAAGTTGTGCATTGGTACGAAATTTAGCCATGTCAAATGTGGCCCTTCTTGGCCGTTTTCAAACTAAAGTTTTCGCAGACTGAGGGGATGGGCTAGATATTTTTTAATATGGCTGTGTTTCGGCGAACAAACATAACATAACATTCTGCAGCTGACGCACGATACTCAAACTCAAATTTTTGAAAAAGAGAAAACTTCGCTTTTCAAAATTGTCATTTTCTTGGCCCGTTGGGGCGGGGATGCGTCGTTGGACCAACACTTCGTACGACCAACAGCCTCTCAAGCAGCAAGAACCGGCGTACGACCAACACCCCAGGGCAAAAATCTGTGTTGGTCGAACGCCGTGTTGGTTCAACGCCGTGTTGGTCCAACGCCGGTACTTCGAAGTGTTGGTCTCACGCCGGTGTTGGTCCAACGCAGTGTTGGTTCTACGCAGGTGCTCAAAAAAATAATTTAAGATCATATTTTTTATTATATTTTTAGGTTTTATATATCTGGGGCGTTGTCAATTTTATTGTTGGTCCAACGCCGTGTTGGTCCAACGCCGTGTTGGTTCAACGCCGTGTTGGTCAAACGCCGTGTTGGTCCAACGCCGTGTTGGTCAAACGCCGTGTTGGTCCAACGCATGTAACCCGTTGGGGCCCGGGTAAATATTTTTTGATCCGCCTGTATTTGGGGCGACCAAACATAACATAACATTTTATAACTTTTGCACGGTACTCAAACACAACTTTTCAACATATTTTTTTCGGGGGTGGGGGCAAAACGGCCGATTAAAAAAAAATGAGTTTGAGTAGTATGCAAAAGTTGTAAAATGTTACGTTATGTTCGTTCGCCGCAACACAGCCGGATCAAAAAATATCTAGCCGGGCCCCTCAGCCAGCGAAAAATTTAGTTTGAAACGGTCAGAAACGCTTGACAGCCAAGAAGGGCCACATTTGACATGGCTAAATTGACAATTGTACAATTTTCCTAACTACTCGAACCCAAAAATGTGGAAACTTGTATCATATTTGTATTCCTTGTATTGCAAAAAGCAGTTGGGCCCTTTAGACCCGGTTAAATTTTATTTTAGGACATTTGTCATGGCTTTATTTGGTACCAATGCACAACTTTTGATGACAACTCGAACTCCAATATCTGAAAACAGAATTCGGCCCAGCCTAGTGTATAAACTAGTTTATAGAATATTAACTATTAATTTTTAGAAAATTTCGCTATGTGATAAGAGTTTCTAAGTACCGGTACACTGCTCACTTGTAACGTTCGTACGTTGTTGAATTGAACTGATATTCTCCTCATCTGAAGCCTCGTGAGAGATCTGCAAAATGTGTATAATTTTTGTGAAAAGAATCATTTCTAAACATACCTTATTTCAAATATTAGTAACGTCATTGAACCAAACTCTAAGTGTCTATCCTGTACCCACATTCCAGCTTCAAATACGTAATTCCGAGCTACAATTTATACTTATTTCCTAGAAGCTTATTAGCTACATATAAACAATACAGTTACCTTCAAAGACACGTGTAATTATTTGTCATTTCTCGTTCCATTGATAATGTGTTTTCGGATGCGATGACATTCATTAGGGAAGAAGATCTCAAACTCCCACACTTTAAGAACGAAGTATTTTTACGCAGACAAAAAATATTTTTCCTATTTAAAACCAGTCGATATACACCACTGTTATTATTAACTCAGTTCGTGTAGGCTCATAGCAGTTTGTTAAACATTTAAAAATCCACTCCCCTAGCATAATAATTACGGTCTCGGACTGGGGAGGTACGCAGAGTTGAGAAGTGTTACAGGCTAGCTGAGAAGTGTTGCAGACTATATGTTCACTGAGGATTTCTAGGATTTTCCTCTTTTTCTTCACGAGAAGGTCGGCAAAATACCTAGACAAAGGCCTTGGTCACTACTTCACTTTACCTGTCCCTGGATGATTGCCTACTGGTGGACATCATTCGTCCCAAATGTGGCAGGCTTAGGCAAAAGCAGTCTATCTACTCCATAAGTGAAAATTCAAAGAACAGATTATTTTAAAGACAAGAGAAAAATATTATTCATAAATTTATCCGTATTGATTTGTAGGATCTGAAGAGAAAAACAGCATCAACTGAACCTACTTTTTAAAGCATTTGGAACTGAAATGCAAACAACAACACTCAATTAATAAAGCATCTTATTTAACTGCTTTCAGCTATATTCCTTATCCGACCACTGAAACTGGTGTACTCCAAACGTAAATATACCGGAAGAAAATGTCAAAAACACGCAAGTCGTACACACAGAAATTGCATGCGTTCATATTGACATAAGCATGGTGGAATCGTTAATATAATGCACGCATATCATCTGTATTGTCATACCAGGTATGAAAGTAAAAGAAAATCTATATTACAAGTTTCGTCTGTGGAATTAATTGTCCTTCCGGACTTAAGTTAAAAATCGACATTTCACATAGTCCTTTAATATAATGGTGGAAATTGATGTTTTGAGAAAAATGTTGAAATAATTTTATAACTTTGTTTTATTTGCGTTTTGCTGAGCTTCAAATGCAACTCTTATTACACACTTTAAATTAACTTGTTCTGTAATCATCCCTGGTACAAATCTTGTGGATGTTTTTAACTCACCTATTTCTTTGAAATTTTGTAAACTTGCTTACTCCCGAGACAATACAATATTCAATCATTAGATATACTATAGAATAATCCAGTTAACGGTAATTATACTGTTCATAAAAAGGACTGTTCATGTCACTACATTCCACGTCTAAGTTAATTTTGAATTTTATTTATGTCCTTCAGGCGTATGGGAGGGGGAAAGGATGTAGTGCAGGGTCTACGTAAAAGAAAACTGCACCTTATGATGAAAAGGAGCCACTTTGCACAGTGGGTCGAGATACTATTAGGAGTGATTTCAGTCGCAGCACCCATATTTTCAGCCCTTAGGATTCAAGATGAAGGCCAATTTATAACTGAGTTTTAGTAAACCAAAGTTCTTGGACGTTTTGCACAATTTACATTGTGACATGCACATACAACACAATTCTCAGCCATTTCTTTGCTAGTTTACACCACCATACATTTTACGGAGTTACATTTACTGAGTTATAACCGTATGGAGGTCTTTTATAGGGGAACGTGGGGTAAAACGGGAGGGGAAACGTAGGGTAAAACGGTACTGCAAATTCACATGTTTTTTTTTTTTTCTAATTATTACTCACTGTCAGTAATTTACAATCTGCTTGTTTCTGGATTTTGCAGTCCTTAAAATCAATGGACATTCATGGATATGATTTTAATTTTCGTAAGGATTACAATGAACACTCCTTTAACATTTATGTCTTAATAAAATGAACAGTTTGAAACCCCTAGTATTTATTTACATGAAAACTCTTAAGTAATAATAAAAAACAGCTCTCTGAGAGTTGTAGAGTGAAGTCTAAAGAAGGAAGTGGTATACTTCTGAAACTGTTACGTTTTAATTTCTTTTTGTTATTAATTAAATATCAGCCTTGTCAGAAAGCTGTATTGTTATCCTTAAATGCACGCAACGCCGCATCTGTTTATCTTTATACAATGTTGTTGTAATATCTAAAACTCTTTAATGTGGAGAAATTTAAAAAAGACACACACAGATAAGAAAAAATAATACTGTTCGTAAGATCATTTTGAACACAATTTTTGTTATACCTATTCAATGGCTTTGAATGTCAATAATAATAATAATAATATCATTAAAATGTTTCACCATGCTCATTTTGTTGAAATATTCCATAACGTGTAGCTCAAGTGTTTAAGTTGTGACAGTTCATCATGAATTCTAGTAATGTGACCATTCTCTTGCTTTATTGGCATTTCCAAGTTTTTATCTTATTTTCAAATTTAAATACCTAATTCGAATGAAAGTTTATGTTCTGACCTAACGTACAACTTTTTAATTTACTAAAGGAAGCTTTGCACATAGTAAAGTAATAATATTTTTCATTACTCTGCATTTTGTATTAAAATTTTCTGCAGGATTGTACGAACGAAATGCACTTTCCATATCTTTTACGGTTTGAAGGAAATCCTGGCTTAGTGGCTTGGTTTTTCAAGTCCAGTTCGCGACATTATATCTATCCAACTTTTACAGGACATGAGAAAGTTTGTCAGAACGAGACGTTACTTTGAATCCATATGACGGCATTTGTGTGATAAATAAACCGCTAGATAACAAAGTATTTGAATTTGATTTGAATTTTATTTTCGGGTCTTTAGGCAACTTTGGCTCAAGCAGTATGGATAATGAGAGAATTGGTGGAATCAAGAAAGTGTGAGGAAACGGGAGAAAACTCTCACACACGGTGTTTCTCTTCCACAAAGCCCAGATTGCATGAGGTGGGATCGAACGGATGACTCCAAGCACCAGAGGTGAGCGCTCTACCACTGAGCCACCGCATAACGAATTCTGACTAGTTGGTATATAAGAGGAAAGTGGCAAGTAACAAAATCCTTTGAAAACCTAAAATAAGTTATGCCTTCTGTCTTTCTTGCTTCTTTTTTGACACGAAGCAACTACACGTTTGCAAGGTGTCCTTGTAAAATATTGTTTGACGTGCGTTGACAATTGAGTACCTACTACGTCCGTAGGCCTATGTACACTGTAATAGGTCACCGAAACCACACTAAAATAAAAAAGCGCATAAATATATTTAAAGAATAGCAAAATTGGTGATTACACCCCAAACTCACGTGTTGTTCAACCCTCTCAATGCACTGGATCGTTTCCTTCTTTTCTGCGAGTGACGTCAGTGGTTGGTTCCGCCTACGACCCTTATTATTCTGCTTCGGGCGGGAACACTGCGCTACATTTTCAGTATATTATACAAGTACTTTGGTTCCAACCACAGCTCTACCTACTACAATGAAAATAATGAGGTACAGGTAAATTAACAAGTGTCGTTTTTGTTGAGTGCACAAATGATTTGAGTCACTTAAGCCAACACAATAAATGTTTAACATGTTCGAAATGCAAATTATGCAAATGATTACGTATATAACCTCTAATATTAGAATAATAAATTCAGCTGTTTTGGAGAACTACTTTTATATTATTCTTTTATTAAATAAAATGTTAATTTCCTTCTGCAAATTCGTATTAGAATATTACATTTTCTTTTATTAAATAAGAATTTTTATTGAGTAAGATTTTCGTTTAAATTGAAACACTCTGTATTTAGATTTCAAGGCACTAAATACGTATATAATTTTAACTTTAAAATCCGTTGATTTAATTGTAGGGGAAAATGGGGCAAAACGGGAAACGTAAGATATTTGCTTGTATAGATTGTTAACCAGTAGCTCAATTGTAGCAATTCTTTTTGCGGTAGACACGTTGAACATTCAGTTACAATATTCCACCAGCTGATCCTAGCGGAAAATATTTTGGAACCGTTTTTCTATAACTTATTCCAAATGGCATTTTTCTCCGTTATGCCCCACGCATGGGACATAATGGGGAATAGGACTGCAGTTAACGTTATTATGCCTCTGGTCCATATTGTCCAGTATGTTGTACCATTACTAAGATACCAATAATACCCTGTTGTAATAACAATTGATTTACTATTAAACGACACAATTTAAATCATGTGTAATAATTATTGATAATCAAAAGACAAAATACAAGAAACATTAAACTACTTGCAGTTCCATATCTCGTTGTTTAAGAATGTAAACAAGCAGGTTGTAAATTACTGACAGTGAGTAATAATTTAAAAAAAAAACACATGTGAATTTGGAATACCGTTTTACCCTACGTTTCCGTACCCCGTTTTACCCCACGTTCCCCTATAAAAGACCTCCATAAGGTTATAACTCAGTAAATGTAACTCCGTAAAATGTACGGTGGTGAAAACTAGCAAAGAAATGGCTGAGAATTGTGTTGTATGTGCATGTCACAATGTAAATTGTGCAAAACGTCCAAGAACTTTGGTTTACTAAACGTCAGTTATAAATTGGCCTTCATCTTGAATCTTAAAGGCCTGAAAATATGGGCGCTGCGACTGAAATCGCTTCTAATAGTATCACGACCCACTGTGCAAAGTGGCATACTTTCATCATAAAGTGCAGCTTTCTTTCATTATATACCTCGTAGAACCTCCACTAATGCGGGAATGTGTCCACCAGGGTCTAAGTTGAAGGTAATATCCCATCATTTGTCTTGGCAAATCTCAGTCATTATTGTCGGTCATTGGAAGTAAACCCCCGATCTCCTGAACACTAAGCCAACGCTCTGTCATTGAGCCACGGTATGTCTGAGTTAATGAAAAGGATAATTGTTATTCTTCATGGATGGATTCGTTTAGTAGATCAGGGTAGCCCAGCGGTTAAAAGCACTTGTCTTTCGACTACAAGATCGTGGGTTCGAATCCCGTCTAGGACATGGATGTGTGTGTGTGTTCGATTTTAACTTAGATTCAAGAGAGAACAAGTTCCACAAAGTTTGGGAATGTGTAACAAGTTAAACAAGTAAATCCCGCTTAGGGCGAACCAAGTTTAAAACAAGTGGTAGAGTGGATCATACTACGGACAACAAATCACAAGATTGCATGTTCGAATCCGGTTTCAGACGAGTGAGAACATTTTCAACTGCAAACGAAGTCGAGAAAATAAGACGCGTAATAGAGTAAATATAGTATATAAGAAAGTTAACTTTTTTCTAAATTTACTGTAAAAATATACGTAATTCCATTTATTAAAATAGTAAATTCTTCTCAGTGATCAATATATTTGAATAGTTATGCATCGGCATCAATACCGCCAAAAGCTTTTGCCATTCGATATTGACCGTTGCATGGGTGTGAAACGTGGACAATTGAATGTGCAAACGACTCAAAAATTAAGAGTTACACAGAGATAAATAGTATATGTATGCTAGAAATATCTAGGAGGGACAGAAGGTTAAGTGAATGAGAAAAACCTCTATAGAAATTCTAATACATCGGTCTGTAGAAAGACATCCTCTGCCGTCAAACTTCACGTAACCTCCGAAAATTAACCTAGTTTGCAAAGGTATAATGGAGCCTACACTACTTCTCTAATACTCTTCAGCTTAGCATATGAAGATATTCTCAGAGATGAATACATCATTGAATATAAAATGAAATAACCCGCCCCACCTAAATTGGCAGATGTTCCCATATTATCGGAAAGTACCGAAAATACAGCAGAAGAGAGTATTTGAAGTAATATATATTTACTTAACACACTGCTAATACAGCTCAGAAGTCAGGAAGGATTTGGGAAGGAATGACTGGTTTTATTCAAAATGCTATCCCAACATCTCCCGTAGCGATCGAGGGCAATTATATCATTCCTTTTCAAGGATGGGTAGCCACTGGGCTCGAAACCACGATCTTCCGAATACGAAGCCAACCCTCTACCAACTGGGTTACTGCCGCTTCGCAAGCGGGTCTAAAATGCCTGGTAGTATGATATGATTTATTTACTTGTTACTACAATAGATCTGTACTCTAGTAAAGCCTGTTTGAAAAGAAATATAAACAAAACAAATTATTATTAATGAGATAAAAGCAGGAAATTAACATTGAAAGTGGGTCATCTGTAAATGTAAATGAGAAAATAGATGAGGTAGTAAAATAAACTACGTATTTTACTTGGACGGCATTAAAAAAGAATATTAGAATTTTCAGGAGTTGTATACATGAGAATCACAGTGGCCTAAGTAAAGTCGTTCCGGAAAGTGGAATTATCGAATAAGATATATATATATTGTGATTACGAACATTTCTTGGCATTAACTTTTTGTTACTACCAGTTTTGGAGTTATGTTCACGATATCACGAAGGTGCTTCTTATATTACGTTAAACTATATTAGGCTCTCACAGACAGATTAAGGTACTAACAATGGCATTAAATAATTTTAAATAAACTACATAAATTAATCTCAAACTTTAGTACTATAATTCAGCATTGCAGTACATCGTACCTATCACTTAACATCACGCAGGTGTCTTTCACTTTATGCAACACCAGATAACACTATGTAGAGCTGAAACTGGTCACCGATTCTAGGCTTCAGACCCAGTATGACCCGATTTAGACCCAGTAACCCAGAGAACAAAACAGTTTTTAATTATGTCCTTGCGCTTGAACAGTGTTTCAGCCAGGGGGGACCAGGAAAGGAGACGTTACCCCCCGGCGTACGAAAAATACGACGCCAAAATTCGAAGTTAATTGTTTCCCAGATCGTGTCAATCGGGTTATTCGGGCCGGGTTTCGGACTGGGTCATCTATGTTCGTGTCAGGCCGGATTACCAAAAGTGACCCGGTTTCAGCTCTGGCATTATGATATTGAAATGCATCCATAGTTCCTTATATTAAAAGCTAGAACCATTAAATGAATAGCTATCCATAATTCTCACAAGAACGACTATTTTCATTCTTGAATTTCCAGAATGTCCTAACAAATACAATGCTAACAATGACCTATAGGTTAAACATATTTTCACTCAAGCCTATGATTATAAATAATCAGTTTTTACTACTCCCATTTTCGCATCAGAAAATCTGAAAATAGATTTATTTAAGGCCTTCAAACATCTCTGGCTCAAGCCGGGATAGGGTACGGAAAAGGGTGATGAAGGTGACGGCCAAGGCCTTTCTTAAGACCGTATACCGCAATTCGCCTAGTAAAACTGAGGAAAAACCCTGGAAAACTTCAGGCAGGATGGTCGACTGCGGGGTTCCAACCTGCGTGCCGATACCGATCCGAAATCCGCGATGATACTTCCTGGACAACGGGGCCAGAGTTAGATAAAGTAAGTATTAAATTAACTGTGGAGACTTTGCAATTAAAGATTGTTTATCTTCGGAAAGTTATCCTTGTAAATAAAGTTGCTTTTTCTGAAACCATGGCAACTGACTTAGATCACTCGCATTCAACTCTCCTCGCATATATTTGCATAATATTTTTTCATGGCATGCATTGTATATATTATTAATGGGATAACCAGTTAGTAATGGATTTGGTCACCTTGGTCCCGAACGAGGGCGCCCATTCGACAAAGAATTGAACCACAAGTGCGCGAAAGTTCTCTAAAGATATTCAGCTACGTTTTGAACAACATAATTAATTTTATTCTTACAGATGATAGTTCATAACTCGAATGAATCTTCACAGCGTCCAAACGGACGGCACGGGGTTCATATGCGGAAAGCGGTTTGCCTGTACTGTGGTGACCAAATCACTGTAACGCTCTTCATTGTCTTGCCAACTATGAAACGTATTGTCTTACTGCGATACCCCATCTAATCATTGGTGTTTAAAATGTGTGAATGAGTGAAGTTGGCTTCTAAGAAGGGAGAAATCGCCGGCACTCTTGAAATACGTTTTTGGACCTACTCATGACACACTCTCAGCTTCGTCAATCGAGGAAAGTGTAGAGTCCTGACCACTCTGAAATCGAGTGTCTCATTAATCAAGCATCTACTATTATGGCTGTCTGAAATTCCTTCAAATTACTCAGATTGGCTACGTTGAGTAGGAACTTCTGTGTGACATATCTTCCGAAGTTACGCACGTCAGAAGGTAGGTTCGCTGGGTTTCTAGGGAGTAGCAACGCGTCGAGTCAATGCCACCGACTACCTGATAAGCTAAGGTGTGAAGAAACCACGACGTTAAATACTTGGCAGAAAATATTTACAAGGGAGGGTCATGATATGTTGTCGTTGAGATCCTAATCAAACATAGTGCCTATGATAGAGGATGGAGAGATATGGAGAATACCAAAATTTAAGGTGCGATGGACAAAGGGGGCGGAGATAGGAGGGGGACAAACCTCGAAATTCGCAGAAGTTAGATAAAGAATATATCCACGGTTAATCAGAATAAAGGATAGTACTTTTGGGAGGCGATTTCTTACATCGAAAGAAGTAAAAAAGTTTCTTCGAACATAGGTGAAATTTCGTTTCGTTTTGAAGATACGGTGTTTCCAACTTTGAACCTAAAGTCGACGCCTAGCAATGGGAAGAAATGAATAATTCTCAATAGGTAAGAAACGTGCCATTGAATGAAAATTCCGTTTCCGGAAATTTGTTTTTAGGAACATGGTGGAAAACAGGAGTGAAAACATGATGTCACCGGTTTGTCAGTGTTGCCAACTAGGTATAAGGTTATTTTTTTTCAAATGGCAGTGTGTCGTGTTATTAGATATTTTCCACCATCCCATCAGAGATATCGGTATTCCAATACGCATAAAATACGAATTTTAGATTATTAAAACTCATAAAAAATTAAGAAACCACACATCAGCCTTCATATTTCGTATACACTCAACATATAGCGATGTGTGATAGTATACAAGAAATGAATTATGACATTCAATCCCTTCCGTGCGAAAAGGCACCCTTAAAGCAGGAATTTATTCTGTTTTGACAGTCACATTTCGATACCATTTTGACCACTTCAGTTACGTTTAAAATTTTTCAAGCAGAGGTCTAAAATTATGAAGCAGACTTTAAAGGGAAAAAATGGTGTCTGTTTGAATGTACTATGATAAACCAGTACGGATATATTATTTTTTTAAAACTACTGCAAAAATGGCCCCTATTAATTAATAGTTTGGGGTAGCAATAAAATAATATATGTTTTGAACTATTCTTATATAAGGAATATAAGTATTAAAAATAATATTTTGAAACATGTCGATTAACCAAGCTGGACGGTTTCACATGGACTGACCTGTAGTTTGTATAAGATCGCGAAAATCTTTTTGCCTTATCCATAGTTTGCAACACTGTGGTGTGTGCTTTAAGTATGTTGTTTATCATTACTATTTATAGAAGATGTAAAATATCCGTAAAAGAACGTAGTGCTATTGAAAAAAATAAACGTTATACCTAGTTGGCAACACTGACAAACCGGTAACATCGTGATTAAACACCTGTTTTCCACCATGTTCCTAGAAACAAATTTCCGGAAACGGAATTTCCATTCAATGCCTAGTTTATGGCTTATTGAGAATTAATAACTTCTTCCTAATGCTAGGCGTCGACTTTGGACTCAACGTTGGAAACACTATCTCCAAAACGAAGCGAAAATTCACCCATGCTCAAACGAACATTTTTTTTACTTCTTTCGATATAAGAAATCACCTCCCGAAAGTATTGTCCTTTATTCTGAATAACCGTGGAGATATCCCGTTTCTAACTTCTGTGAATTTCAAGGTTTGCCCCCTCCTAGCTCCGCTCCCCCTTGTCCATCGCACCTTAAATTTTGGTATTCTCCATATCACTATCCTCTATCAGATGCACTATGTTTGATTAGAATCTCAGCGACAGCTATCGTGCCCCTCCCTTGTTAGTTTCAGAGTTATGGTGTCTGCAGAAGTAATATGGATTAATACAGTGAAGTGCCAAGAGTCATGGGATATTTGTAATATATGTTTATGTGTTATATGTTAATAAAGAAAATAATAGGTAGGGACCCTCCCAAGCAAGTAAGTTCTATTAAGGGAACTTAGACCAGGAGAACATTCT
>JAGDQP010001391.1:104744-124143 GCA_022664845.1 Lepisma saccharinum | reverse complement strand
AAAAAAAAAAAAAATTATATCCTAACTCACCTTATAAAGCAAAGCTCAATATGAATCGGTAGTTGGAAGAAGGAAATAAAAGCCAAAAAAGAAAAAGCCCTGTTTTGGGGTTAAACGTTGCTTATTGAATAGATACACAACACTAGTTCGAAGTAAGAAATTGTCTACACAATACATTCTTTCTTTCAAGCCTCTGACAATGTCAAGCTATTCATTAAGATACACTTTTGCACTAAAAAAGGACTTCCACCGTTTTGGCGTTTATTTCCTTCTTCCAACTACGGATTCAAATAATTTCTTCCATTCAATTGAACCTTGCTTTATAAGGTGAATTTATAGGTTGTACTTTTCCTTTCTTTCTATTTGAAATTGGATTAAAAAAGAACGATGCTTTTTCTCAACTTACACATTACTTACTCTGTTCTTCCGTTTTAATTATATTTCTTTAAGCAGCACAACCCCGTTGTAACTGAATAATTATTTATCTGATTGTTGCGTAAAAATAAGACAGCAGTAAAAATGTGCACGTTCCAGACACCTCTTATACTAATCACAGAGCAGGATGTTACTGAACTGTAGTGTTGCCTGCCGTCAATTAGCGTAACTTCGTTCTCTTAACAATCGATTTACACAAACGCAAGATCACAAGCAGATAAACAAAGTTTCTTTTATATACAAATTTAAAAGAAATAATTTTAGTATAAGAATACTGCAATCTTGGAGGATTTTCGATATATGAATATTCCTATGTAACTCACAGCAGGCATATACACCTTGAGAAACATTTTATAAATATATTATGGTAATATTTTAAAATACAGTTCGTTAAGGAAATACTTCGAAAACATTTCAGAAAATATATTTTAAATTCTATACGCTGTACTTCCAAAATACCCTTCAAACATTTGGAAATATTTCTAAAATATTTTCGCGTATGAATATGCTTGAAAACATAACCTATAGGATTCACAAAGTATTTTTAAAAGTATTTTATTACTATGTTGTCTCTTTCATATCAATCACAACTCTAAACAATACGCAAATACCTTAAATTACAGAAGAAATAAAATACCTACTTACAAATAAAAGGAATGAGGTACACCTGCCATACCTGAATGTAGAAGTTCTTATCATCGTAGCTGTTGAGTTGTTTCACTTTAACTGCCTCTAACCCATACAACTTTTTGACTAATTCCGCTGCAACTCGTTCATTTACAAAAGGCCTTATTTGTAATCCTGGTTGAAGAAGATTGCTATCACCAGCTTCATTCCGGGTCATCACTTCACTGTGGGGTTCAGCCATTTTAATTATCCTAAAATTATAAGGAAAAATTATTTTAGTTTCATTTCAGACCCTTTTTTTTTTTCACATCTAATATCTAAGCCCGTTTTAAGTCTGAGGCATAGCGTCTCGAGGTGAGCTATCTTCTGGGGAAAGGGTAAGACGAAGCCTCTACAGATTGCCACAGAATAAGTGATGACAATTTCATTAACTTTCTATTAAATTTTAAAATAATTTTCCCTAACCATCGACATAATTTTACTGGGGAAACCATAAAAAAAAACGCCTTTTATAATTCTTCCATAGTAACTTACCTCAAAATTTTATTTTCAGATATTTTCTGTGAGCATTCATATTAATTGCAACACATTTGCCAACTTTCGGTTCAAGAAAATCGACAAGGCTCTTAGAGTATCAGTACATAGTAGAACCAGGGATAATTCCAAATATGTTTTCTTTTAACACCATTTAAGCTTTAAAATTGGTTTCTAAGGCCATCCTTTTCTTTTCCTGAAGTTAAAAATTACTACCGATTTAGCCCAAATAAATTGTTCTTTTTATTATTAAGTCTTCAACCAAGACTTCATAAAAATAATAATAATAAATAAAATTTAAAAAAGTAACCTCCACCCCGTCAAGTGTGACCGGGTGTATGATCTTAGTAAAATTTTATAATTTAAGTCATAAAAAATTCGGTTCTTTGTAATTTTCTTAAGATATAAAATTAATTTTGAATTAAACCTGTAATTTTTAATTATTAATCTACCCGAAAAGGTCTTTCTTCCACACACAGACATCCCCCTGTGTGGGAGGGGGGTTACCCCTCAAAGTTTCGACAACACCCTCACAACTTTAAAATGTTTGCTGTGAAAAATCGATAAAAACCGTACAAAATTTCACTTACACCCTCCCAATTTTTAACTTTACAGCCCCCCTACAAACTGAAAATCCTGACAGAAACCCTGCAAGTAACACTTAGAAATGAAATCTTTTCTGTAAATTATACATATAAGCGCCACCTTGGAATGAACCTTCTCTGCTAAAGAGACTGAAGAGACACGCATCGGAGGAGGAACTAGCTTCTAGATTATTATTTAGCATCATATATTAAGACTTAAGAACTACGAAAATAGAAACAAATAAAATCATGTTTGTATCTCTCATAGAAATAATAAGTGTTGCTTGATACCTGTACGATTAAAAATATCAAATAATAATAAAATATTACTTATGCTTCAATTCTGAACGGTGAAAATCGGGACAATCCGGACAGAATAGGGACGGGTGGCAACCCAACTGCTAACATAATAAACGAACTAACAAATATTCGAGATTTAGACCGGCAACAATTTACTTTTTTGTCACAATGAATGACAATGGCTCTGTTTAACACCATAAAGAAATAAAATTCTTATACTGGTAAGAGGTCGTTCAAACATTCCGTCCTTTTTTTTTTTTCTTTTTTTTTCACTTCAGTCTTTATTGCTTTGAACGTTTATATTTTAGATATTCAAGCTCTGAACCATCTGTATGAATGTCGGTAGAAATTGTTAAGTTCCAATAGGCTTCAAGACAGGAACTAACGACCAAACTTTTAGTCACAGTACATTGAAATACTACGTATGCCCAAACGCCATATACACTAAATTTATTTGTGACCTGTAGGCATTTATGTTTTGGGTCGGAATAGGGAACGTATCGACCAGGGCTATACGTACAGTATTATCCCGGTTTTCGTGTTGTGAAATAAGGGAAACCCTGAAAAACCAGTCAGGGTGGTCAGCAGCGAGATTCGAACCCATGTACTTATCCACTGTTGATCTGAAGTCCCTGATATTCCACTGGCGCTGGGTAACCAACGACAAAATTTAGCTAGACTAGCTGATTCATCACATTCAACCAATCAAAACAGATGTTCAAATGTACCGATATTCTTTTCCTAATAACTGTTTCTAAATTGTGAAAGTCAATCCACCCTATTTGACTCATTTCAATAGACTTCGTCTGGTAGTTACAAGGATAAGAAAAAAATCACTTACCACCACAATCCTTCACACATCCTGTAAGTTCTACCTTTAGTCTTTTAATCATCCGACAAAGTAGAGTAGAATGTTCGAAATATCGTGGATATACCGGGTGTCTATAAAGTTCCAGTTCCGTACCATTACAATCGATCAGAGCTCAGAAACTACATGACCTAGAGCAATGTGATGTTTTTTGTTTTTTTTATTCTTTCAAAATGGTCTATATATTTCTAAGTTCTGTTTACATTGGTATTCTTTGGAGCTCCTCCACATTGGGCTCTGCGTGCTCGGGAACTTTCGAATATACATTTCGCTGGGAAATGAATAGGCCATGACGGACCAATCGCATGGCCTCCAGATATCACCCATTTGCATTTCTTTTCATTTGAGGGTACACGAGGATTATGTCTACCAAACCCCCTTCTCCAGATCTCGTTATACTTCGCAGACGGATAGGTGAAGCTGTGAAAAGTGTGGATGTTGCTTTGTTGTAGCGTGTATGGGTAGAACTGGAATATCGTCTGGACATCCTGAGGTCGCATGTCGAAGTGGACTAAATGTAAACAAAACTTTGAGATATGTAGAACATTAAAAAAAAAATCATTGCTCTAGGTCATGTAGTGTCTGAGCAATGACTGATTGTAATGATACTGGGATTTTATGGACACGGTGAAGTTACTTTTCGCTCTTCCATTTTCGTCAACCAACATGATAGCTAGTGGCCGTTTTTCGAAAAGTCTTTTCGAATGTTGAAATAAGGTTCCCATCTCTTCCTAACTATGGCACGTGAATTAGTATTGACAATTATCACAATACTGAGGCCGAAGGTTTCGTCAGAAGTACGGCCGTGATGTAGAGTGTATTCTGATATGGGGAGATGAGGTACTCGTGATTTGGAGGAGTAACGACGGTCAGAGATGTTTGGTTTTCTCCAACACAGAAAACAGAGCATCGCAGCGTAAAAGGTAAGTGAAGGTGGCTGAAAATGCAACTGCTGGAGTGGAGGAAAGAGTGACGGAATGTTCAAAGGTCAGATGGGATAAAAAAAATTGGACAGGTTTTGAAGGTTATTCTCTCCTTCAGGTAATTCAGAAACTTTTCAAACTATCGTATCCCATCCTTACTGTGCCTGCTGAGACAGCTTTTCCTTCATACCCCCCCCCCCCCTAAATAGTCTACCGCAGACTCCAGAATATCAACACGATTCGGACTAAAAATGGCACATACATTTCTTTCCCCCAAGAATGGTAAACGCAATAAATCTAGCTGCAGAACATATCCTATATTTTATCGAATCCTGAACATTAAACACAGCCATTAACAATTAATATAAACATTGCACTAAATGTAAACACAAGACTCTCAAACGCACTTCATTCACCACAGCTGCCATTTTCCTCAAATACTGACATTAAATTTTATTAAATATGCAACATTAAATCTTTATCTCAGGTGGTATAACAATACCATAGGCGAAATTTTAAATAATTTAGTTCATTATTACTATTATCATCATCTGCATTGTCACGAAAATGTAGATATTGGAAAAGCAGTGAAAAGCGCTGTTCGGACATAAAGGCCTGGAAAGAATGGCGTTTCTCCCATATGCCTCTTCATAAAGTACGATTTAACTTTCAGTTTCAAAATGATTCCCATCAGAAAGAACATAGCAAAAATAACATGAATTTATTATTGTTTCATCAAATACGCACTCGAGTTGTTGTTCACAATGGCAACTATAACAGGGTTTGAAAAAAATCTAGTATTTAAAAAAAAAAAATACCTGGGGCCTGGTGTTTCTTTCTTTGGAGGGGAGGGGGTTATTGAGAGTTTTAGAAATAAAATGTGAATGCATGTAAATTTAAAGCTATGTGCAGAGCTCATTCGGAGACGGTTTGTCACTACTGTAAAACCGGGAGGTTTGAGTGAGTCTGTTGTGTGTGCGCGGAAAGGGGAGACTGAATTCAAGCCACGGCGTAGTTCGGAGTTCAAGATAATTGTCGGTCCCGGCATTCCACCAATCACAGGTGAGACTGACGAAAATGAGGGAGAACCTCATTCAAGATAATTTCACTGATACGTCTGAGCAAGGTCTCATTTTCTTTAAAATTTCTTTAAGACTTGTAGGCAACTTTGGCTCAGGCTAAATGGATGAGGATGGGAGAACTGGCTGAATAAGAAAGTGGGAGGAAACGAGAGAACCCACGCATACGGTGTGTGTTCACCACAAAGCCCATATGTCTTGAGTCGAGATCGAACCAAGTACTCCACGCACCAGAGGTGAGCGCTCTATCAAGGACAGCGCGGCCCGAGCAGACTGAATTTCCGCTCAACCTTCCCAGTGTCGATTGGTCGTTCGGCACACCAACCACCGGGCCATAACAGACAAGATAACCATAGTGTAGGGTGTTTCTCTTTAAAATAAAAAATCTTTAGTCTGTTGTGATTTCCTGATTAGCTCTGATTTTGTGGTTAGCAAGTGCTTTTATCAATGTGGTATCTATTTGAAAATTTACATTATTATTATTTGTGGAATCTAGCAATTTTGTACGGAATTCGATATGACAAATACCTGGTACGTAGTTTATAATTTTATAATGTACTTTATTAATATTTCATTTGTAAGTAATTCATTAATAAAGACTGAAAGAAGGACCTTCAAAGTTCATAATATATTTAGTTGGAAGAGCTAATTCGTTCTAGTCGGTTACGAAATCAACAATTAGAAAAATGTTATTTGTTTGTATTGGAGTACTGACTGAACTCGAGTACTTCCTTGTATTTTATTATCACAAAGGTAAAGAAAGTGTTGTCGTTTCTAGACAGCAATATTATTCTAGTTAGAATGACAGTCGTGATTGACTGCATTCTAACAATCTATAATGAAATGGATTTCATTATTATGCACTTCTCTGATGTGCCCTCATTTCAGGAATAATTTAAAAACAAAAATTAATGAAAAATTAAAAAAAACACTGGGTTTTAAAGTGGGCCCAACCCGAATATATATTATTTTAAGGGCTGGGTCTGCATTAGCAAACCCTGAAATATAACATCATGCGGAAGAAAACTAAAGGCGTCACTTCGCGTTATGAATAGCCGACCTGGCAGTCCTGCGGTTTGGGGCGGTAAGCCAGCGACTCTAAGCCCCAGTTCACACATGCGGTGCGGGAGCCTTGCGGCGACCGTGCGGCGTCAAGGACGAATCTCAGTTTAAAGAACTACGCAATGGATGCGCGCGTTTGTGCAATAGTAGAAATAATTTTCTTAGGTATGAAATTTCAAGTTTCTCTTTTTATTCAAATTGAGAACATGCTGGTTTTAAAATAAGATCAGTGGTCCTATTCCAAACCGATATGTTTTTATTTAAAATGAAATAATGTTGATATTTCATTTGTATGAACATAATTTCTCAGTGCAAAAATAAAAACTGCTTTATTAATTTTAAGAAACCGTATTTTACAGTGCATTTACGAGCAAGAAAATTCGTAGACAATTCCATCCATATTATTATTATTTTCATTGGAATATTCCTACCATATAGTGAGAATATTGTACCTGCAAGTGAAGAAATTTTCAAGCTCTGAAGGTATTCTCATGTAGGTGGGAGTGACAGTTTATATGGGGAGGGGGTTTGCTGCAGGATTAGCTGGTTTAAACCGATAAATAAATAAAAGCAAAAATGCCACAAATAGTGTAAACTTCATGGTGAAAATTTCACATATTAAACTATCTGCGATAATTTTATATAATTTTCGGCTTGTAAACAAGGGGTTCGAGTCCAGATCTCTCTCAGGTGCAAATCGAGTACTGGTTCGGATTCCACTTTGAGCTGTAGCTCCTGTCCTTCATAACCTCGCTGCTGCATAAGAACATTAAGGATAAACAAACTTATTTCTATCCATATGTAATATAAACAAATAAAGCAAAGAATTTAAACAAATAAAAACTTTATTTTGGGGAGGGTTTTTTTTGCCAACCCTGGTTTGCTACCATTATTTTGTTTAAGTTTATATTTTTCCCCTAGATTATTATTTAAAGGCTGACAATTTTTATGTCCCTCCTGAACTCGAACTCTACCACTTCGAAGGACCTGTACTGGCCGATTTATCATGTTTTCCGAGATTAATATCAAGGAAGTTGAAACTGAAAATATCAGAACTGTCATTCTGCTGGTAATACTTTACGGTTGCGAAAGTTTGAGTACGACCTTAGCAGATGAACATAAATTACGGGTGTTTGAAATTAAGGTCTCGAGAAAAATATACGGACCAAAACGGGATGAGATGACTGGAGAAGACTGCATAATAAAGAACTCCACGGACTGCACGACTCACCTGATGTTGTAAGAATAATGAAATCGCGACGACTAAAATGGGCAGGCCATGTAGCTCGGATGGGAGAAAAACAAAGACTATATTCCATTTTGATTGGAAAGCCGGAGGGAAAGAGACCGTTGGGAGGACAATATTAGAATGGATCTTGGAGAAATAAGTATCTGTAGTGAAAACTGGCTTGATCTTGCCCAGGACAGAGCCCGATCGTTTGTTACTGCGGCGATGAACTTGCGAGTTCCGTAAGCCATAGAGCAAGTAAGTAAGGATAACATCAATACAAAATAAGTTATCAATTTATACCTCCAATTATGCATTTTAATATTCGGTCAGACTTTATTTTATTATTATTATTATTGAGCTTATAATTCTCTACTTAAAATAGAGAAAAGTATGAAGAATTTCCATTTTTATAATTGAACAGTTGAGAAAACAAAGAATAGATTTAAAAAAAAAAGATTCCAAAAGAGACAAACCGCACGGCTCCCGCGCCGCTAGTGTGAACCATCCAATGCTGTGCAATGGCCCGTAAGGCACTTGCGGCTCCCGCACGGGCAATGCGGCACCATCCCGCAACCGAAGTATGTGTGAACCACTCCATTTATTTCAATGGCTCATAAGCTTGAGTGTGGGTGCTCAAGAAACACACACACACCAAGCAATACCGAGCCGACGAAGGCTCGTTAGTTAGATTAAGGATAGATTTAGTAATTTTTAACGATTACGTGGTATTTCTCTATATAACTTATCCGCTATGCGACGGAAAGATACCAATAGATGAAGTTCTGCCTTTTAAGCCATTTACTTATTTTGATGACTTGCATAAACATTTAACGCATTGGGATGCCATTACAGCTGACACGGCTTATCCTTTCGACATCTCAGGCCGTAATAGATCGTTCATTAGTAGTCGGCCAGGGCATAGTAAACAGGTACAATCCTTGGTTTTGCTTGTTCGGACTAAGGAAAAACCCTGTCAGAATAGGCGGTCACTGTGATCGTTCCTAGGACCTTTCAAATGCAACATCAACGCTCTACCAACTGACCTACGGCCGCTCGGTATTACTTTTTAAGACAATCTCTCTTGGTTTTCACGTTCTGAATACCATTCAAATATTTCCGAACAATTCTCCCGTAATTTTTACAAATTTGGCTGACCATGTTTGAAGTTAACCCCTCGAAACTTTTTCATTTTCGTTTCAACACTCCCACACAAGTTGGAAACGTGGCTTCTTTAATTTCATTAATTTCTGGGGCAGCTGAAGCAAAATTAACCCATAATTCCGCCGAAAAAATTATGTGACGGGCGAAACTATCGCTGTACAGGTGTACGTATGGAAAACGCAGAAACCTAACCTGGCCTCGACATACACTAATTTACCTACGGAACATGACGGTACATATTGTGGCACATTTTGCAGAGTACCGGTATTATGGATTAAATTAAAGTTCCGCAGAACTGATCCAGAAATAGTAAAATTTACATGTGAAATAGGTAAGTTAATCACGTGGGAAGCATGAAAAAGAAAACAAGATCAATTCATGAAGTAACATTTTAAAAAGTCGTAATCTTTCGATTAATTTGCAGGTGAAGAAATAACTGTACGGTATATACTATTAGCAAGAACGTAACTAATGACTTTCATACAAAAACGAACAAAAAGTAAATGGATGGATTCTGCGGAATTTAGCATTCGCAAATAAAAACGGATCAAATTCCGTGGAGTGATGAACTCTTGATCTAATATATTAAAAAATAGAAATAAAATCAAGCAACTCATTATCATGACTGGTTTACCTTTGTTATGGTTCATGATCGAGAATGTTGAAGAAATAACGTTCCCAATTTTGATTTCATGAGTCCAACCACGGATGCACAATGTACATAAAACACTAAATTGTAATGTTGCATTACACAATCCATATATTTCTTGTCTACATAGACTTTCCAATTCGAACTGCCAAGAACACATTAAAAAAACTAATACAAAACAAAATTACAGCACAAGTTATGGATTTAAATAAACGCTTCGCCTTATAACACGTGATTGAAGTGTGTACTTCCTTTACACAGTTGCCAAATGACAATTCGGAACTCGTCATCGTCTGCTGAAGCTGAAGCTTTGAAGACTCGCTTGAGCTTGGCTATGGCCTGCGATAGTGCAAACTCATCATTTGACTTTGAATTTTATGTATCGCCTTTCTAGTTAAAATGGACGACAAGTGACAAAGTGCGAAGTAATTTCAAGTTTTTATACGGTTATAATTAGATATATTTATATTAATTCGCGCAAAGTATGTGCGCTGTAGTCATTCAATGTCGTTTGCTGTGAATGCGAACACCTCCTGGCGACTTGACGTTAACCAGCGACGTGAACTAGGGCACCGACCACGAAAATTACCGAAGCTTGCCGAGTGAGTAGTCGTCGAAGCCAAGGAGAGGGAGTGGGGAGAGCGCAAACTCTCCTTGCGTCGGAGTGGCTTTTTAAAAAAATGTTATTTAAATAAAACAGAATCCAATATCCTATGATATTTAATTATACAGTATTGTGATAATACATTTGAAATGAACCAAGACTGAATACCACCGGCATTTTTTTAACCTCTTAATCATGAAGAAACTGCTGTCTACGTTTTTATTTTTCTGGGTTAACTGCTTGGCGGGCTGAGGGCTCCTTTTCCTATATTCTAGCGGGAGAACAGGCATTCGTTGTGTTGTTTGTTTTATGTTTTAGTGGAGTTTTATTTTCTGTTCGTATTTAGTAGAGCCGTGTTTTTGTGTTCGTATTTATAGTGGGTTGATTGTATGAGTAAAGTCGATCCAAATGAACGAAATTAAACAGCATGTATGTTCAGAGTGTGGTAAGAACTATGACCATAACAAATCACTTAGGCGTCGTTTCGAAAGCACATACGAATAAATTAAACGAAATCGCGCCTCCTTTAAAGATCCAGAAATCATTTGCTTATCGATGCCCAAATTGGGATAAACAATTCAATCACCTTGAAAATTTCACATATCACGAACGCAAGTTTCATGCAGAACAACCAATTAAGAAAAATCACCTTAAATGTGTTCTATGCACTTTTGAAACGGACGGGGGAAAAAATTGCACGAATATTTTGTTTTACTGATATAATTCATGCACTAGTTTGAAGCCCAGTACCTCGGAGCCATCACAGTCTGTGGATACAGTTTGTGTTCTTATTTTTACGGTAGGGCATCCTTAGAGGGTATACATGCCCATTTTTCATCCAATTTGTGAGGCATCTTTTTATTAAAGAAACTCTTTACCACTGCTGGGGTTCTTAAGTTTGCGGAATTATTTTTTTGTATGTTTAACACGTTGGTACTGGGTTCAGGATCCAACTGTGCCGTGTTCACAGGCTGGTTTGGTTAAGGGTGGTTTTTATGTTAGTTAAGACTACTCGGTCTTTGTGTTTGAGAATTCTTGTGTTATTAGAATGTATTTTAATTAGTATTGTGTTGTTTTTGTGTTTAAATATGCAGTTTACATCTTGTTTGATCCGTTCAATTGTTATTAATATTCTGGGTGGGTGCGTGAGCTTCTAAGGATGGAGCCTACAATTTTTTGGTAAGGCATATTCTAAACCAGTCTTTCATGGGTCTGGCGGGAATCAAACCCGTAACCTCCTGTATAAAGTGTGAGCGTGCTAACCTCTTGGCTATTCCGAAATCTCACATTGATTCTAGTCGGGTATGTAAAACGTGTTCGGGAAGTTTTTGATTTCTTCCAGTTTGGGTCTATATCCAGCCTCCTTTTCAGGAACCAGACCGGGCTGGGATTGAACCTGTGGCCATGCATATAAGAGGACAGTGCACTAACCACTATGCCTGCCCAAGACCTTATTTAGGATGATTCCCAATTACTCGTTCAAATAAGGTGTGTGTGTGATTGTGTTTTTCTTTATATCTATATGACAAGTGAGTACACACGCCAGAAACAAATTATCTCATGTGCATGTAAGAGTATGCATACCTGTGTGGGCATAAATGTTATATGATAACATTTGTTGTTTATTTTCTTTACTTGCCTTGTTTCTTTTTTTAAAAAAATGTGTGAAATTGGTGGTCGGTTCTTTCTGTCCTTCTTTTTTTCTTTTCAAAGATAGTTTTCTTATTAGCAAAAACCTTTGCTGTGTGCGTGGTATATTTAATTTTTGGCCGTGGTCTAGTGGCCTACATATCAGAGAGAGTGTATAATTAGTGCTAGCCGTGCACTGGCAGGTTTGTGCCTGTAATGGCTATTGATTTTCGTCCTGGAGAACCTTGTGAGTGTGTTTAGCTCAATTGTCGTTTCCATTAATGTTTTGGAAAGGCTTCTCGTTTGGTACCTTTGTGGTTAGTGCCCGTGGTCTAGTTGGCAAGATTGCTAGTAATTAGTTGCCTTGTTTTAGTAATTCGTGCGTTGTTTAGGGCTCGTGGTAGTTGTGCTGTAGGTGTTTGTTTCATTTGTTTAATTCATTCGTTCCCATAAAGCTTCCAAATTACTTTCGAAATCCACGACAGCGAAGAGAAACAGAGAAAACTCTTTTCGACCAAGAAGAACAAAATTACGCATAAGCAGCGAATTACAAAACCAAGTTCAAGTGAAGTACTGGATATTGCAGTATCCTTACTGTTACACTATGAGTGAACCGAGGAAGAGTACATTGCAATGTAATGCTCTTTAGGTGCGGTTTTTTTTTGCTTGAAACTTGCGTTTTAAAACTGAAGCCGAAAGGTGATGTATATATATTTTATGGAGTGTTTCCTTTGGAACTTGCGTTTTAAAACTTTTTTTAAAAATATGATGTTTTGTATAATTACATGGTGTTATGTATTCATCTGGAAACTCGTTAAAAAAAAAGAGAGAGAGAGAGAGAGAGAAAAGTTCAGTTGAAATGTGATGTGTATATTTGGAGTATTTCGCATGATCGAACTTCACTACTTTTTTTTTAACTCGCTTCCTCCCACTTATCTGTATCTCATCTGGGAATTCAACGCAGCCAACGTTATAACCTCAACACATGGATTCTTCGGTATAAATAAGGTGTTTTTCGTTACAAATAAATATAAACTTTAAAAATTTTGTTGTTTCTCCGTAAACATTTGCCGCATTAATTTGTTCCGTGGCCATCCTTCGGCATGCAGACGACTACTCACTCGGCGAGCTTCGGTAATTTTCGCGAAGGGGGCGTGGTCGGTGCCCTAGTTCACGTCGCTGGTTAACGTCAAGTCTCCTGGCGCGGTGGTTCAAAAATTGTCCTCCACGGTTTCTCACAGTTCCTTCGCTGCCCGCCTGATTCTGTTGTTTCGAGTGGGCGAAGGCGAATGCTTATACCGTCTGCTACTCACTCCCGCGCAATGTTATTGTAATGTCACGTGATAGAAGTAGATTCGCAACCAAGTTGTACATACTACCCTCTCAGAGACTTTCCGAAATTACGTTGGATCTAGATATTAAGTCAATTAAAGAGTAAACAAACGTAATATTTTACGTTAGACCTAGAAAAAATATCTTAAGCTTGAAAGCGATATAAAGCATTAACAAAATGCATGCTTCTAGGTAGCTAATGATGAATTTTTCACTCTAAAGGAAAACACATTCCTTCAAAGGAAACAACAGGCCAAGCCCTTAATTTAAACAAAGATAAAGTAATGGATAGTATTCGAGAGAAAGAGAAAAGTTATAGAAAAACTTTCCCCTAGTAACAAATCAGGCAATTGGATCGGGCAAATCCAAATGTTAAAGGAAAGAATAGTTCCTCTAAAAACATCCTCAGGGGGAAAAGACATAATCCGCACAGTGATATAAGTGCAGATGAAATTATGGAAATAGAGAAAAGTAATACACAAAATGAAAATGAAAATAATATTACTAAAAGTAGTAATTCTACAAAACCTTCAAGTAGTCCAACTAAACCTAATTTCGTAAATAATCCTGACATAAACTCAAAATCTGAGACAAATCAGGGTATAGTGTACTTTAATGGCCCCAACCAATATAATTCACAAGTACAGTGGGGAACCAATGCAATAAAAAGTAATAATACAGTCAATCCCTTGCTATTAGACAACTATGAAATAATTCCTCGAATGAGTGAATCCACAAACGATGGTATTCCTCCAAATCAAGATTTATCAAACAATCTGACTTAACAAGGACCAAATATAGGATCAGAAAAGAACAATACCAGAAATAAAAAAGCTTCATACCAATTATTTAGGAGAATGTATAGTTATAGCAACAGGACGTAAGTCCAACATAACAGGACGTAATAGAATGCAATTAATCAACCAACTTCGAAAGTTAAATGTACAGCTAAAGGGCTTGGCAGTGATAGCGAAAAACGATATCAAATTAACATTTGTTAACCCTATAATGGCTAACTCTTTCGTAAATAATCAAGCATTATTAGACTTACTAAATTTTAATGTAAGAATAACTCAATCACTTCTCTACAAACATGACCTGGTATACCCTGAAGAATTATATATGTCTAAAGAAGACATTCTTGTAGGAATAAATACGGAATGTAATGTTCTAAGAGCCATAAGAATGACCAAAGCAATTCAGAATCCCGATAAAACAATCCAAAGAGTTCCTACCAAACTAATATAAATGGTATTTAAACGTAACATGTTACCACCAGACTTAGTTATACATTTTGAAAGGTTACAAGTAAAACCGAAGATCAAGTCAGTAATCCAATGCAAAATCTCCTTTCGTTATCATCCTACACATCTGTAGAAGCAAAACTGTGTCCAAACTGTAGTAAAGATGAACATACTGAAGAATGTCCAAATGAAACGAAATGTATCAACTGTAAACACAAACATTCATCTTTAGATTTAACTAGCCCATATAGTGAAATTAGAAGTGAATGTGTGAGAGAGAGAGGTAGCTTATTTCGGGATTTCTTATAAAGAAGCGACCAAGAAAATATCTTCTAAATTCCAAATTTAATCTCAAATAATATGGCAAATCTCATCACTAGTTACAATTTTGAACAACAAAACATAAACACTGACACTAATATGGCATTAAATCAGGATCCAGAAGAGTTAAACCTCATACCAGTACTAACTCTACGATATATAACATACAAAGGAACCCCAATGCATATTTGAGATGTTGGAAAGCTGTTCCTCCCATTTCACACCTAACATATTCAGAAAACGTACAAACACTTCCTCCAAAGTTTAGGTCTTTCTTCATATAAGATATTCAATCAAATAATTTACCTCAATCCACCGTTCAGCAAACAACATAAAAAGAAAATATCACTAAGGAAATACTAATAATTAAACGAAATCTAGTAAATGACAAATCAAATTGGAAATAGAAAATTCAACTGAATACTCTCAAAACCTAAATAGACAAGTACCCAAAGCAGCTGATATTTATAAAACAAATATTTCATAGTATAACTAATCAGAAAAAAATATTAATACAACTATTAAAGCATGTAGCCCAATTGCAAGCTATGGTCTCCATTAATTTTTCTAGACATGAGCTAGACAAATATTAATAAAAACACTACAAGGATTGGAACTCATTAAATACATAGAAGATCTTGACAATCATCTAAACACATAAAAAACTAAATTTCAGGTATCCTCAGCTCCCAAATTATAGTATAAACCTCATATATTAAATAATCAAAATTATAACTTAAAGAATGGGTAAATTAATACACTGGAAGATCCATTTTAAAACCAAACTGCCACACTTACAACAACTAATAGCTGAGGAAAACCCAAAAATTTTGTCTTTCAGAACTTCTTCTAAGATGCAAAGATCATTATCGTATCGTATCTTTGTATCGTATCTAAAGATCATTATTACGAGGTTACAATTTAATCACAAATAATAGTAAACAAGAAAATATTAATTCTGAAATTTATATACAGGAAACTGTACCTTTTCAAAAATTAACTATAGATGAAAATATAAACATAATTAAGAATAAACAAGTAGAAATTACAGCTATTCGTATAAAATTCACTACTGCTGTATTTTCTATAGTCAACATTTACATTCCTTCCACTCCTACCTCCAAAACTATCTCAATTTAAGATTTAGAAGAACTCAGCTCCCTAATACCCTTCCCTGCTAAATAGCTACAGGATATTTTAATGCCCATTTACGACCTCTAGGCAATAATATATCTGATCGACTAAGCAAAACAATAGAAGCATGGGCAGACAAAATTAATTTAACTTTTCTTAATTCGGGTGGAAAAAAAACACTGTATCCACAAAATGGCACCAACCCTTCCGTCTTAGACTGGACTCTGACTCACTCTCAGTTTACAATTAAACTGGAGTGGGATACAGCCACAGATCTATCTATGTACCAGTGATCATACTCCTTCCTTTATCATAAATTCAGAAACAGAATCAGATAATCAACTAATTATATTACCCAGAAAATTGAAAGAAAAATAAAATAGATTGGGACACATTTCGAAATTTATTACAATAATCTTTAAAAACTTAAACTCTTAAACAATAAATTATGAATAATTTGTAAAACATATATTTTTGGTTTTATTCATAATAGGTACTCCTATAAATAAAAAGAAAAAGAAAGGATTCTTATTATTGTACTGGTAGAACGAAAAATGTAATATAGCAAAAAATAACAGTAAATTAGCACAAAAAGTTACTTTAAATCACCCACACAACACAAATGGATTCTTCTAAAAACTATTGCAATATCAAAAGAAAACTTTTCTACAAGTAAAAAGACAAACCAGACAGAAATTCTTTCCTTAGATGAAAACTGGAAAAATGAATTCATAAATAAATTAACTTCTTCTAACTTACCAAACTTACATTACCGGATGAAATATTATGCTCCAACCCACTATCAAAGCATGCAGTTTCTTTTACTACACCAATTACTTCTTACGAACTTAACATTATACAATCTACCAAAGCTATGCTGCCAGCTGAAGACGGAATTACTTATGGAATTATTAAACAACTACCAATGTTAGCCATTAAATTATTAACAATAATATTTACATTATCTTAAAATTAGGAAATATACCGAACAGTTGGACTAATCATATAATTCTTCCTTTACTAAAACCAAACAAAAAGCTAAAGAAGGCGTTTCCTATAGAGCAGGTTACATAAATTCCATGCTCTAGCAAAATATTTGAAGAAACATTAATTAGTAGAATAGAGTGGTATATTGAAGGTGAATAAATAGTATAATTGGATTTAGAAAAAAAATCTACACAAACAGGATTAAAAACAACGTCTCTGGCCACATAATACGCTATTTTAAAAACAAAACACAGTATATTGCTTTTTCTTGACGTCTCTAACGCATATAATGAATCAAACATAAATATATTACTATAAAAATACTTCTACAATTAAAAAATCGATATCAATTTTTAAAAGTGTTGTTAAAGGAAGAAAAATTAAAATATTATTTGGTAACAAATTTAGTAAACAATTAGATATCAATAACGGTGTATCACAGGGAAGTGTGATTTTTCCTCTATTATTTCCTATATACCTAATAGTTTAGGAGAATGTTAAATATACTCTTGGGAGAACTAATAATATATGCTGATGATGTCACTTTCCTATACTACCCAGAACATAACGTAACAAAACTAATTGGGGAAGCGCTCCAAAGCGCATGTCACTATTATATAAAGCCTTATTTCAAAACCTATTAGATAATATTTTTAGCCTGCAATAATTTAACAGAAAAACAATTAGATCGTTTAGAAATTCAACAAAGAAAATTAATAAGAAGATGCCTAGGGTGAATGAATAGTAGACCTAATTTATTTGTATATTCAGAATCAGGAGAACTTCCAGTATGATTTAGAAAGGATTATATAATAGTTTAGAATATTTTAAAGGATGAATTAGAATGGACCACATATCACACTCACGCACCCAACAAATCATGGAACATATTCAGTATCTAAGAAATCGCACAAAATGCAGAAATATTGACAGAAACTATTGGTATAAAATCTACTTAGAATATCGAGAAGAAATAGAACAAATAATAATCACAAGAAATCCACCTATCTTTTCTCTACCTTTCAGCTCAAACTCACGTACTGACAAATCCATAAAAAAAATAATCCCATGAATGACTATTATAATAATTGGAAATGATATTATCATATCTATTGTGTTTTTTCGAAACAAAAACAACGTATTTCGTGTAACACTATACGATCCTATACTTAGATATCATGAACAAAAACGCCTATCTAACATTTTTTTTATGTTTACAGCTGAAATATTTAAAATATACCTAGCTGTAAAATATAGCATAAAATTGAATATAACAAAAATTCTTATTCTATCAGATTCATAAGCTGCAATTCTTGTTTCAATGCAGAAGACAAGAAAAATATACAAAAGTTTTCCTTACATTATAAATACCCTATATGTTTATAATTAATTAATAAAATCAGTCAAAGAAGTACATATGACGTGGATTCCAGGACACTCTTACAGCATTAATAACTGTATAGTGGACAGATTCTCTCGAGAAATCGTAAATAGTAAAGAAGTACATAAAATACATGTACATTGGGAGAATCTGTTATTCAAAATTAAAAAGAAAAGAAAATATAATTGGTTAGAATGGATTCAATCTTCTTCTTCATTAGCAAGACATTTAGATGGCCCACATATAAACATAAATGTTAATTCTCCTTGGTACTATCACAAAATTAAACAGACAAGCAAGAGTATTGCTAATTAGACTTAGATCTAAACACACAGTTGTACAGGAACACATATATCTGATACAAATAGCTGGCATCCCTTATTGTGACTGTTTAGAAGAACAAATTAAAGAAACTCCAAATCATATATTTTTCAGTGCAACTAATATGAAAAACAAAGAACCTCTCTAATCAAAATTCTGCTAAAATTGAAATTTCAGCTTCCGTTATCTATTGATCATTTGGTCAGAAACCCAACTCAACAATTAGGATATATACTATTATCTTACTTATGTAAAATTAAAAGAAATTTTAAAAAAATAGAATCTATTATCATGAATAATTACATTTTGTAAATAAAAAGTCTACTTCTTCTGATATATTTGATTTCAAATAGAGATATATAATAGATCATATCAATCTATTTCTAAATCAATCGTATCAAGAAAGAAATTAGTTAACAGAATTAATTTTATCTTGTTAAAGTACATGTCAATATTGAAACTAATTATTACAACGAATTTGTAAATTAAGACAATCAAAACAACTAAGATCATTTAAAAGATGTGTAGAATTTTATTACAAAGAAGCTGTACATATCATATCATAATCTATCACTCAAACAAGTCAAATGGGAAATAAAATCTACCCAATTCTATAGCAATGAGAAGTACCAAGAATAACAAATATAACCTACAAGATAAATGAATACACATGAGAATTCATAAATATAGAAGTCGTATCAAGAATAACAACAAACTACCTGAAAAATTACATAAGAAACTGAATTTACGAAACAAATATTCATTTTACTTGTTACTGAAAAAAATATCAAAACTACCCCCTTAAACTTTAATCTCTGATTAAACCAAAATAGTACAAGCATTGAAAGAAGAATACCATATCTTCTGTAACATTGCAGACATCATATAATTATGGAAAATGGAAATGGAGTCACGGTTTAGGCCAAAATAGGGGAGCAGAAAGGATAGGTGTTGACCAGAACCTATGTTGAAGGTACCATCCCGGTTAGGATT
>JAGDQP010001391.1:66370-104644 GCA_022664845.1 Lepisma saccharinum | reverse complement strand
CGATTTTCACCGGACATGTTCGGCTTTCTTACCTGTATAGAAATGTCAGGTCGGCATTTGTCTTTTTCTTGAAAAGTCCTGCTTTTTTAAAATAAAATTAAATCTGCATTGTTTGATTTATTTACGGTAAACTGTATGGTCACGAGCCGTAATTTGTCACTATTTATTAACTACTAAGGTGCGTGCTTAGTGGTACTGTCGATATATCGCACTGGACTATTTTTGTTTTCATTCTAGAAATTTGAAAAGTACCGGCTACAGAAAATTGGTGAAAACTAGCACATCAGCAAGTAATACTTTTGTCTTTAACCTCCCCAAAACTTTCCCCACTAGATAAAAAGCTACGTAACGAACGTAATTGTGCCTGGAAAAAAAATGTTTATTGCTGCAAATTCATTGTGTCCGGCATTTTTTTTAAAGCCCGGCTTTTCCCGGAGTTTTGTCCTGCATTTGACAATTTCCAATTGGTAACACTAATCCCGCTATTTGCCTGGTATGACTGAGAAAAACATACATACATACCTTGAGGATGGTCGGCTGCTACGATTGAATTATTATGTAAGAAAAAGAGAGAGGCCTAGTGTAAATAATGTTTAAGTTGCGTCGAAATGTGCCGGGACGAGGTTTCAGCATAATTAAAATCTACTTCCGAGAGTTGTGGCATAAATCACGAGAGTTCACTAAAAGATACAGAAATCTCGAAAGTGCTTCCGAAATATATTTTGACAATAAGTTCAATATGAACTATTGGTAGCATCACGATCTTTCTATCTTATCGTGGAAATTCATATTAACTGTATAATATATATTGTTTTTAAAATAATAATTCACCACTAACGACTATTCTTCAGCATTTCATTTGTTATTGGTTACGTGTAATTTAGTTATTGTTATAACGCTCTTAAATCACACCCTTCATATTACAAGGTACATGGTTATCCTTTTTACTGTTGTAAAATTAAGTACAAATGCATTTTTATAAATTTATCTGTTTATAATTGTACCGTTCCGCCTAAAATATTTTCCCAACTTCAGCACTGAGTGTAAATAGTACACTTCTTTTTTTGTAATTTCCATACTTCATATTTTAGCGTAATCTTTATTCGCTATTTAATTTCTAAAAAAACAGATTCATCTAGATCAAACTCTATATTTGTAATAAATAGTTAATGTCTGAATTGTACATCGAGCACCATGTAAATATGAAAGGTAATCAAGTGCAGATATGCATCTCTTTGGTATCAATGCAATATTGTTTAATATGAACAACTCAAGTATAGAAATCATAAACACGAATTGTAAATCAACAACATTTCCTGGTCAAGATATTTTTGTAAAATAAAAGTATATGAGGTACGTTTTGGACAAAAACAACTTTCCAACGCTTCTGTATAAAAAGGCACCAGCCTAGCCTCAAATTATCTCAGTTCATCTCACTTTACAAGCATTGGTTGTTGAAGTGATCGTTGGAAGGTTGTCATCAGCTAGAACGTAAGTCTGTCAATTCACTGTAAATTTATTTTGTTCAATTACACACAAGGCAAATCTGTGTTATCAGAGATCACACATCTTAAAGGTCTGGTCTCCTACTTGCTTTGACAGGTGTCATTATTAGTCTCCTCAAGACTCCTTTGTTTGACTTTACCAAATGTTAGCTATCGAGTAATTTTCTTTGTTTGTTTAAGGGTCGAACTCAGTTTTATTCGCAATGTATTTTATGGTAGCTGTAAGTCACTAATAGCCCCTGCTCGAGTCGAACCCAGGCTTTGTATAGTAAACTTTGTTACTTTGAGTTAAACATTGTACTAGTCACACAAACTCTTTGGCTCCCCTACCGAGGTAATAACTTATCAATTATATTGTAAATATCAGTACAGACTCCACTATACTTGAGTCAATTAATTTATTAATTACTATCTGTTAACAACTTATTCAGTCAATAAATCTTATTGGATATCTCTAACATTGTCACCCTTTTATTAAGACAAATTTAATTAGTCAATAGCCTTAAAGAACCTTAAGTAAATCATCAAATACGATAATATGAAACTGAGAGTCAGTTTCTTTCACACAAATTCTGAGAGTATTTCACACAATTTTGACTAGAATTGAGTTGAATTTATAACCTTTAAACGACTACGGTTTAGGTCGAGATAGTGTGGATAAGATGTTCTTGGAAGAAAGTCGGTCAGAGCCTAGTTTGGAGTACCATCCTGGCATATACCTCGTGTGACAGAGGAAAAATCCTGGAAAACATTCCGTTAAGATGGGCGGCTGCTGGGATAATTCCCAGCATATTCCAATTCTAAGCCAACGCTCTACCAATTGAGGTATGACCACACCGTAGATTACAGTCATATTATGAATTTTTCCTTTGAGTCGCAGAAATTGAACGAGAAATTAACAAACCAACCTGAATACACTTAATATTAATTAAAGATATATAACATTTCCCCAAACGGAGAAATTTGATTTCAAGAACTTGGAGATCAACTAGAAATCCTATCCTGAGAGCAGAAGATAAAAAGTGTTTAAAATCACATTAAGTTTTATGTCCACTAATAATGCATTTTAAAACCATTTCGTAAAATATTTACTGTATCATATACACTATATTTCCAAAAGTTGTTCCTAACACATTTTAAGGAGCCTTTAGACCAGGGTCTCCAACATTTTTGGTAGCGGGTCAAATTGGTTAAGCAGGAAGAGAGCGAGGGCTGCATTATAAAGGATCAACTCAAAAGTAATATAGAAATTTTCACATAGTAATTATATTGAAAATTGTATTCGTAACAACAATATATCAGATAATACAAAATGGTGCAAATCTCAAGTAGCAAATTCTTATTGGACCAACGAAAATCTGATTGTATGTTTTAACGTTAGATTAATGTTTTTCAGTACAGTTCGGCCTATGTACTAGGCCTATTTGGCCGTTGGCCATAACGTTGGCCCTAAAATAGAAGTTCAATATAGAGCAAACTATATGGTTATTTCAATGCACATGTGGCCGAATATTAGTCCAACTGTTATTTTTCAGTTGTATGTAAACAAAATAGTAGCAAAGTACATACTGATAAGAGAGGGTCACGATAGTTGTCGATGAGATCCTAATCAAACAGTGCATCTTATAGAGGATTGTGAGATATGGAGAATATTAAAATTTAAGGTGCGATGGACAAGGGTGGTGGTGCTAGGGAAGTGGAGAGAAACCTCGAAATTCATAGAATTTAAATAAAGGATATATCCACAGAATCTCAGAATAAGGGAGGTGATTTCTGACATCAAAACAAGTAAAAAAAGTTCCTTTGAACATGGGTGAAATTTCGCTTAGTTTAGGAGATACAGCTTTGAGTCCAGGATCGACGCCTAGTAATGGGTGGAAATGAATAATTCTCAGTAAGTCAGAAATGAGTCATTGAATGAAAATTCCGCTTCCAGAAATTTGTTTCTAACAACATGGTGGACATCAGGAGTGAAAACACGATGTCACCAGTTTCTCAGTGTTGCCAACTTGGTATAAAGTTTAAATTTTTCAAATGGTAGTACGTCGTGTTATTAAATATTTTACATCGTCTAGTGATGATTAGCAACATACTTAAAGCACGCACCATCGTGTTGCAAACTACGGATAAGACAGAGAGGTTTTCGCGATCTTATACCAACTACAGGTGAAATCGTGAAGCTTGGTTAATCGACCTCTTTCAAATAATAATAATAATACTTATTTCCTTATATTAGAATAATTCAAAACGGGTATTCTTTTATTTATATCCCAATCTATTAATTTATGGCCGCCATTTTTGCAGTAGTTTGCAAAAAAAAAATAATGTATCCGTACTGGTTTATCATAGGACACTGAAACAGAAACTTTTTTTCTTTAAATCTCCTTGATAATTTAATTCTCTGCATGATAAGCGTAAAACGTAACTGAAGTGATGAAAAGGGTATCCAAATGTGATTGTCAGAACATAATAAATTCCTGTTTTAGGGGCTTTTTCGTACGGAGCGTATTGAATATCAGCTTATCATGAAGAGAACTAAAATTATCAAGCAGATATTTAAAGAAAAAAAATGTTTCTGTTTGAATGTTCTATGATAAACCTGTACGGAGATATTACAATTTTTGTAAACTACCGTACTGCAAAAATGGCGGCCATAAATTAATACATTGGGATAGAAATAAAAGAATACCCGTTTTGAACAATTCTAAGGAATATAAGTATTATTATTATATGAAAGAAGTCAGTTAACCAAGCTGAATGATGGACTGGCCTGTAGTATGTATAAGATCGTGAAAACCTCTGTCTTATCCGTAGTTTGAAACACGATGGTGTATGGTTTAAGTATGTTGTTTATCATCACTAGACGATGTAAAATATCCAATAACACGACGAACTGCCATTTGGAAATTTTAAACTTTATACCTAGTTGGCAACACTGACAAACAGATGACATCATGTTTTCACTCTTGATATTCACCATGTTGTTAGAAACAAATTTCTGGAAACGGAATTTTCATTCAATGATTCATTTCTGACTTATTGAGAATTATTCATTTCCTCCCATTACTAGGCGTCGATTCTGGACTCAAAGTTGGAAACACTGTATCTCCAAAACTAGGCGAAATTTTACCCATGTTCAAAGGACCTTTTTTACTTGTTTTCATGCTACAAATCACCTCCCGAAAGTTACGTTCCTTATACTTAAATACTGTGGATATATCTTTATTTAACTTGTGTGAATTTCCAGGATTTGCCCCCCCCCCCCCCCAGATCCGCCCCCCTTTCTCCATCGCACCTTAATTTTTGGTATTCTCCATATCTCACAATCCTCTATCAGATGCACTATGTTTGATTAGGATCTCAGCAACAACATGTCGTGACCCTACCTTGTGAGGAAATTTACTGTTTTAGTAAACGGAATTATGATTATATTTACAGTAGTTTAAGAAAAAAAATGATATTAATTACATCCTGTCTTTATTCCATTACGCCTTTTACTCTCTCGAGACGAATGTTCCCACTTACTTGCGACTGAATTCGAACCTGCAACCATGTGATTTATTATCTGTTGTTTTAACCACTACACTATGGAGCCATTCTTCAAGATTAATACGTCAATTATACACCGTATATTTCTTCAACCCAGAAATAGAATGTGGTAACATTGACAGTTTTTTTTTTTTTTCATTATATAATGACTTTCAGCAGGGAGCTTGTAGAAGGTTTTGCGTGTTATTTTTGTATATCACTTATTACGTGCTATTTTTACATGGTTCCTCGTGTCCTCAAATATTGCAACGTTAATTTAACTCACTTCCAGACGTCATACAATGATGAAATTTTGCACAGCGACATAAGTCGGGTGACAATACAATATTCCATTGCTATTTTTATAAATTTTGAAAACATATTTTATTTGTTAGTAAGAACTTTACTCTAGTTGCGTTTGACTAGTTGCAGAACACTAGGATTTGGGTTGACAAGATCAGCTTGAGAAAAAAAATCATAACACTGAAATAAATCGAAAAAGAATAATAAAATACGTTTTGAAAATATGCTTTTCTTAAAATATTCGTACTAAAAAGCAAAAAACTATTTTTTTTTTATTCATGACTAGAATGAGGCTAGCCAATTGAAGAATTTATAAATTGACTGTATATGAGACCTCATGCTTTTCTTTTTAGTCATACATAAACTTTTTTTTTTTTTTTTACTTTCTGGTAGGAATTGTTTAAGAAAAGTATGTTTCTAAAGGTTTTCTAAATTATATTTTTCCATTACATAGACATTCGCAAACACTCAAAACGAGGTCAGTCAGTGTCGATTGATATCGCACAATGACATCTACATAGAGTGAAGTTTCTCTAAACTTTATATTTTAACCTGCCAAGTTCTCGAACGTTTTCCGGTAGAAGTATTACACGTTTCTTGAGGCTCCACCGCTCAATCCAAGTGGGTATTCCCGCCTTTTTCGTTTTTGTCAATTATTTAAATTTCAGTACAGAAATTAACTTGCACGCACCAAAATTTGTTTCGTCCTACAATAGTGAATACGATTAATTTTAAAGAAATGCTAGTAATAACTGCAGGATTGTGTACAAATACTTTTGGGACATAATAATGTCCGAAAAATGTTTGCATTCGCGTGTTTGCAATCGTTGTACACAAGAGCCGTTATCTGGCTTATTCCCTTCCCTTCTCCCTAGAAGAGTACTCGCTAAGGGACTTAATCCCCCAGAATTTGTTTCAGAGATGTCTCTGTGGGGATATTTTACAACTCAGGAGCATATTTGTGCAGCTTCCGATAGTGTTTTATCTCTCAGTGGGATTTGATGACTAAGTTCCGCATTTTATTTATAGAAAAAGTTACGCAGAATCCGTCCTAAATTTGAAGAACATAGGCCATAGCACCAATCTAGCCTACAACATAAATTTAAAAATATAGAAAAACATGTATGCACTGTACTACTTTATCTCTTTTCGATTTTGTAAACTAAGCGTCTTGAAATAAATATTGGTCGTTTGGCGTTCGTTATACTTTAGAAACGATGTCAATGCCTGGGCCCAGCCGAGATTGCAAAGATAATGTGCATAACACTCAAAAAATGTGAAATGAAACGTTAAAGTGTGCAGCAAAATTGTCATAGGAAATGTCACAAATTGTCAAAAATTTATAGCAAATATTAATTCTACTTACCATTTGACATATATTCTGTCAAGAAAGTACCGGGAATTGTACATTTACAAAGCCCATTTAAAGGGAGTGTTGAAATTCTTCTTGTCGCTACGATAGCACAACTGCCCTCTATGCTCACGCGGAGTTTGAGCGCCATCTGTCATTTAGTTTATTTACAGTGCTCCATTTGTCAGTTCATCTCAAGTGTGTGTGTGCAATGTTTACAATGGATAAAAATATCGAACAAAGAATCTGTCTTAAATTTTGCATTGCAAATGGAATTTCGTGTGCCGAAGCGCTGAAAATGTTACATAAGGCTGTGTCTGTGTCTCAAATTTCTGTGTCTCAGGAATCAATTCGTACCATTTTAAACGATTGTTTGGGCATGAAACGCGTTGCCGCTCGACTAGTGCCGAAAGACCTGAATTTTCTGCAAAAACTCAATCGTGCAAGGGTCGCTGAAGACATGCTAGAACGAGTCAATTCCGACCTCACATTCGTAAAACGCATTGTAACTGGTGATGAAACATGGGTTTACGAGTTTGACATGCAAACCAGTCAACAAGCTTCGGAATGGCGCCTTCCAACTGAGCCAAAACCGAAAAAAGCACGTCAAAGTCGATCAAAAGTGAAGGTGATGTTGACAGTTTTTTCGATTATCGCGGTGTTGTCCACTCAGAATTCTTTCCAGAAGGTGAGACAGTAAATATTATCTGAGCGTTCTGCGGCGTTTGAGAGAGCAAATTCGTCGAAAAAGACCAGATTTAGCACCACGATAACGCACCATCTCACAAGACTATCATTGTGAACGAATTTCTGGCCCAAAACTCAACAAATCTTATCGAACAACCACTGTATTCCCCTGATCTGGCTCCGGCCGACTTTCTGCTCTTTCCAAAACTCAAATTAGCACTTCGAGGCACCCGTTTTCAGTCGATAGAAGACATCAAAGAGAATTCGCGGCGAGTACTGAAGTCGATTCCGGAAAATGCGTTTCAAAAATGTTTTAATGATTGGATTATTCGTTGGCATAAGTGTATTATTTCGGAAGGGGCCTACTTTGAAGGCGATACAATAAATTTGGATAAATAATGCATATTTTGTGTTTTATTTACCAATTCCCGGTACTTTCTTGATAGAATGTACATGCAAAAAAAATGCATTTAATATTATAGGCAATTTAAAGCAGTGACAGCACGGATAAAATGATGCTTGCAATATTTAATTTGAAAACATCGAGAACTTGATTTAAGCTTATGAAATTTTGGAAGGCTTCCCGGATAGCACATTAAACTTGCAGCAATATTGGCATTGCAAGTCACCAAACTTGCAGCAAGTTTGGCATTGTAAGGCTGCAAACTTGCTACAATGTTGCAACAAACTTTCTAGTTGGCCGATGCTAAACTTGCTACAAATCTTGTTATTTAAACATTGGGAGTCAAACATTCAACCCGTAGCGAGAAAAGAGTCTGCAGTACGATTCGAATTCACGACCTTTATATTGTTGTCCGCCACTCTCCACGGGTTATTCTGCTGAAAGAAGTTCATTTTACTATACCATTTATGTTGCGAAAACAGTTTCTGCAATAAAAGCATTTATGTTGACTTTAAATCGAAACTGGGAAAGCTTATGTTGATCTTGTGTTAGAGTAGAACTATGAAAAACCATTCGTGGTTTTTCACACGAATATCTCATTTTAGTATTGAGAGAAATTGTCATGACGTCACACTTGGCTACTTGTAAAAAAAAACACGATTTAATCGAGTGTGCAATAAAAAAACACCGTACCTGACTTACCTAACCTCCACGTTAGCTTGGTCACTACTTTAATTAAATTTCTTAAGCGTATATATAACGAGAAAAGTTATTTTTCGTAGAGAAAAAATATAAAGAAAACCACGCCAGGACTCGATCCCGGGTCCATCGCATTAGCTTTCCGACTTTCTACCAATACGTCAATTGGCAACTGGAAAGAAGCAGCTGTTGGCACTCTTATCTGTTATTATATACAAGCAGATAAGTATGAAGTCATGACAATTTCTGTCAATAGTGAACTGAGACACTCCAGTTTTTCACAAGCGAGTCACCTCAAGAGTAACATAATAATGTGTACTTTACTGTTCGGGTCGATGACACTTCTCAAACAAACTGGCTGACAATTTCACAGATAGTACGCTAGTTTAAACTAGCCTTGGTATTCCCTGACAGCCGGGTTTCCACTATATATATATATAACAACTTCTTTTGGTTCATACTTACACATATTTGTTCCCATTTCCTTCCTTTTGTATTTTTCAACATTTTACATAATTTACAAAATTCTATGCATTTCCGGAAAATAAGTTAAACAATTCCAGTTAGATAATTATTGCGTTCTTTCATTGTACACAATCCAAAGACCAGAAACTCAACATGTCATCGATCCGAGCAGTAAAGTATAAACATCAATATGATTTTCCTGAAGAGGCTCGCGTGCAAAAAATCAACGAAACAGGTTTCATAGCTCTAAAACAAGATGTTCTCTTAGCTCTCTTCGAGCTTCAGTTCATAGATTAGAAATCTTTTCCGCCACAGGCTTAATGATTGACAAGGCAAGTTTTCCGTGCACACTTTGAAGCAAATTTCGCATGTGTCAACTAGAACGTTTGCTGCAACGTTTGCAAGTGACAGGCAAAGACCATAGGTACGTATCTAGCTCATAAATATAAGTTAAATAAAAGACTAAATGCTATATTCCCGTGATGCCTTTTTTGTGACTGTACTCTATCTATACTAGTGATATTTTGCAGCTAAATTGTTAAGTCTACGCTGACGCTGTTCAACAAGCGAACAGTTTTGATTTTCAAGAATATTCTGATTTATGTAGGAACGCCGAACGTTTAGGTGTCCTCGATTCATGCGACCATAGTTCAGTTACCAGAACGTTTGCTTTGCCTTCGAGAGGCCTTGGGCTTGAAGCTAGCGGCCAATCATGTGACTCGGATTTCTTCGGTGTTTTTACTCAGTCATACTATGGAAGTGCTGTGATGATACATACTTCAACTCAGACCTTGGGCGACTTCTCTCTTTTCGCCTGCGCGGACAGTCCGGGATCTCATGTTGTTTCAATGAAATACCAATTTTCAGCTGAGATTCGCCGATATGATTGTGATATTCTAACAAAAATAATTGTAATAGTAATTTATGCTTATAAATTGCACTAGCTGCAATATCTGTTACTTTATGGGCTTAATAGTAATTACAATGAAACATATTATTATTGTTTTTCACTGCTTTCAAAACTGCATATTCTATGAATTTGTGTGTGCAATTTTGGTTTACCAAACAAGAGTACCGGTACTACAAAGTACATTTTGAAGCAATTAGTTAGAAATTGTTTAACAATTTGGCTAATGTTCGGTACCGGTACCAAATTACCAATCTTTATGGATATGATTAAAGTGTCCGAGGTTGGCTTCTCAAAAATATGGTGGCCCCAAGTATACGACGCCTACTTTGGAAGTACCCTTAATTTTTTTTATGAATATTCCTATGGACCGCACACAGGAAACAAATACTTTAAAATATTTTACAAATATATTTAATATTAATATTTTAAAAATAAATTCTTTGCCTGTTAAGATTTCGAAATATTCCTGAAAGAACCGTAATAATACAATAAATAATTCCCAAATATGTTCTTAAAATATTCCGAAATACTTTTTATAATGTTTGCAATACATAAACATGGCCTCTATGATTGAGAAAATACAGAATATTTATTGAAAATATGAATTATTTATAGTATTATTTTTTTAAGAATTTTGAAAATATGTTTTAGTGTATGTGTGTGTCAATGTGTGACGTAAGCTACTTTCTCTTTACATACGATACAAAAGCATTATTTAAAGCATATGCTAAACATTTATGATTACCACAAAATGGATCTTGTCATAATATTGACACTCTCTAATAACTCACCTGCTTTCGTCGGTTTGAGTGTCTTCTCGAGATCCACGCTGTTGATGTGCACATAAAGATAAGACAAGTCATCGCACTATTATCTAGAACACGTGCACGCGCGTGCGTGAATTGCTTGCTCGGTGATGACATATGCCTTGATTGACATATCCCTCTTAATGGTTTCGTAGGCGTGCGTAATGGGATAGTGGGAAGAACACATTAGATCAGTCAGATCTTCACATAATGAAAGTTTTTTCTATAATAGTCGATGGCAGTGTGTGTATGTTTATGTGTGTGTGTGTTGTGTGTGTGTGTGTGAGAGAGAGAGAGAGAGAGAGTCGAATGGTTCAGCCTTGGTAATCTAGTTTGATTTATTAAAAGTTGAAATAATTGTGAAGTTTGTAATCGTGAATCTTTAATTCAAAGAAAAAATATTCCAAAACGAAAATTATCTGAAAAAAGACGTTGCATGTTCGTACTTCCTTATGTAAAAAGGGGATCTTACCCTCTTATACGAGTAGCTAGTTTTTCTTCCAGCAAATTTTGTGTAGAGGAAGAACAAGTTAGGGGGGGTTATGGCTAACAGAACTCACAAGTTCATGGCTGCAGTAACAAACATTCGGTATTCGATTCCAACCTTGGCATCATCAAGCCACTTCCATCACGAGCATCTCCCTTTCGAAGATCTCTTCTCATATTATCCTCCCAACAACGCGACGTCTCGGTGTTTCCAATGTCTCTTTCCAGTATTTCAGGAAAACTGTTCTGGAAAGTATTTTATCTTTAGATGGGTTTGGAGAGGAGAGAGGACGTAACCCCGTAGTGTGAGCTACATATCACAGTGGGTATAGAGGCGATCCCTGTATACAGGAACTTCCTACAGCCAAAAGAAATATATTGCTTTATGCACCCGCAATCTGCCTCAGGTACCAACTCGAGCGTAATTACATCACATTATTAGCAAGTCCGTCCTGAGAAGTTAAATGCTCAGTTAGAACGAAAAGTACATGTCTGCTTAACTAAGGCAAGGGACGGGGTGACGATTTGGGTATCGTGGATTTGAAGAACCCACAGTTCCTACACAGTATAAAAACCACGAATCGCTACTGAGTGGGTACCAAGTAACCAAAGCCACCCCCGAAAAAAATAAACAATAGTAAAAAAGAGGTAAAAGTACTTAGAAAGGAGTGGTAGGAGAATGTTGGGCCTAGATGTTTTTGATACTAAACTGGAGAAAAGTTTCCGTATCTACTATATATCAATCATCACGTCCCTTTACAAGCACCATATACATGTACTTTCATTTATTAACCATACTTATATTCTCTTTCCATCTCTCGCACACACGCATACAGAGAAATAGTGCATGTTTGCCTCATAAGTACCATTTTAGAAAGCCCCGTTATTTCGAAAAATCATTACGTCTACTAATGATCTTATAAAACAGGCTTTTAGTTGTTTTCTGCGGAATTACTAGCCATCTCTGCAAAATGATTTAGTTTAAGAAGAAAGTATTGAACAGATACCACAAAAAAACTTTTATTTATTGTGACAGATTACAATTTTGCAAATATATAAATTTCTAAGGTTTCTTGTTCACTTTACTATATAGGTTGAAGTTCTATTAGAACAACGAATGAACTCTTGTTGTTGTTACAATATTTGTTGTTTTTAATTGAAGGTGATTGGCACAGTCTGGAAGTTAATACCCACCTGGCAACCCTCTTTCCCTCCGGCATCCCAATCACAATGAAACATTAGATTTTTCCCCATTAGAGCTACATGGCATGCCCATCTTAACTGTCGTTATTTCATTATACTTACAACATCGAATGAATCATGTAGTCTGTGAACCTGCACGTATAACCGATTCACTAAGCTATGAATTTTGAAATTAGACAAACATCTATCAGGCTTCCCACGTAGCCTGGGAATAGCCTGTTTCTTTAAGAGCACTTTAGACGACAGCATTTATGCTACGATGAATCTTACGATTAGCAGTAGTGCCAGAGTGTGAAAGCAAGAATGCTACAATAGGGCAAGATGCTATGGTATAAATCCATAACTTTTTTCTTTTTACCCTGGCAAACTGCTTTCGCTAAGATTTATCGTACGAGAAATTTTATCGTCTAAAGCGGCCTATATAACTGCGATCAGTGAGGATGTCCCTGCGATCAGTGAGGATGTAACAGTGGCGGCCGGTGGGTGCGAGAGGGGGCCAAAGAGCGAAATTTCAGGAAAATAGTAGCCATTGGTTGGAAGGCGCATGACGTCACTATACGGACCGATGAGTGTGTGCTTGTAGCGAGAGCATAGGGAAGTCCATAACAACGATGCAAATAAAAGACATTTTGCACCTGATAATTATTTGGTTATAAAAAAAAAATACTTTTTTTTAACTTTCATGTTTCTAATAATTAGTGTATACTATTAAACTGCATAAAAATAAACAACGTATTATAAATAGTAAGACAAATATTTTTCTGTTAACTTTATTTTAAAGGAAATCTCATGGGACTCAAACAAAATTGATTTTAGAACCTTAATATCAACTTTAGAAATATTTCATTGCAATAGAGAGATAGATAGGATAGTGGCGATAGTCTTATTTCAGTTAAGAATAAACATCTGTACTTCCTTTCCACCAATATTTGTGACATAGGCTATTAAGTTTACGATCAATGTGCATGTTAGTTTTAAATTTCTCTCTCTCTCTCTCTCTCTCTCACACACACACACACACAAACACATAAGCAAAGGCGCATTTAAGTATTACGTAAACTTTCAAGGGGGTTAAAGTTTTGTTTATATTATCTGACAATAGGGGAGGAGGATCAGAAAAACTTTGGTAAACTTTATTTTTACATGGCCCAGTATAGTAACTTTGGACTTCGGCCCGTCACGATTCGCCTTTAGCTGTTAAAATCCACACCCATGCCTCTTCCAGGACTCGAACCCGGGGCCTTGGAGGGAGGAGGATCAGAGCAATGTGATTACGTGAGATTCACTTAAAATTATATTAGTGTACATTTAAAGATTGAAAATCTTTTGGACATTCAAAATAACGATAAGAATTGAATTGAATTTATTTTTAAGCCTTTAGGCATCTGAGGTTCAGGCCAATAACGATAAGAAATTTTACATGTATTTCATACGTACGAGGTTATCTCCTTATTTTTGCCTAAATGATTAAAATGAACTTAAGTAAAACTTGGGCGGTATCATATTACAAATTAACCTACAAGTATACAGGCCCGCAGCCACGCGGAAGGTGTCCTTTCCCAGGAAAATTTTCTTGGTCCCACTACACCTTAAAATCTAATTTTATGTGTTTAAAAGGCGATAAAACAGGGATTTCGGCTTATTCCCTGTGAGGGGTGTCACCTCCAAAACTGAGAGCCCTTGCGGTCAAAAATCGATAGAAACCGTGTAAAACTCCACTTAGACCCTCCCAATTTTGAGTTTACACCCATCTCTAAACTGAAAATAATCTTGGCGGAATCGCTGAGTTAAAATATATCATGATCCATGCCACCCAAAATATTTCAGTAGCTAATTCCCTTCACCTGCAGTTTGTTTGGCAACGAGCCTGTTTTTATGTTGAAACAGCACAGTTATTATGATTACTCAATGTTTAAATAAAACAGAGATCACAAAGAAAACATCACAGTTATTGTATTCGTATTTTGTAATCTAGTGCGGAAATGGCTAATTATGCCCATCCATTGCGCTTTCGTTTTATTAATTGCTGTTTTACAATCATATTTAAAATATAATACAGTTTTGCAGTCTAACAGTCTTAATAACTGATGCTTTAAGGTCAATTATTTATTGGTTGCTATGGTTTCTGTCCGCCATAACTGTCAGTCACTCTTAGCTCTTTTGTCACTGTCGCATTTGATGTTGTTATCACACTTGATTCTGAATTTTCATGATGTAAAACTATTATATAAAACACTGCAACACTTTATAACACTACTGAGTAAATGTTCTTGAAGGAAAAGCCGAAAAAACTTTGGAATATTGTAAAAAATGCACAGGAGATTTCAGCAGCATTCTTCTAGTCCTTGCCAGTCCATCTTGCCAGTCCTTCAAAACTACTTTAACACACTGAACACGAATGTAACACTATAACTAAAAAACTAAAACTTTACTTACTAAGCTATGCTAAAAACACGCGCGCTAGCAGACGAATTTGTTGGGGTCCGTACAGTGACGTCATGGCAAAATTCTCCATAGATGGTGTCATCGGTTACTCATCCACGAATGGCATACCTAATAAGTTCTACTTTCATTAGGTGGTTCGTCTCCACTGGGTGTTGAACTCAGGCCCGCCACTAGCCACAAAGAGTAGGGGCCACGAAAAATTAGGGGAGGGTTTGGGCTTACGAAACGTACATAAAATTAAATTTACAAGGCAAGGAAAAATTTAAAGGGGTTCAGCACCCCCTTGTGCGGACCTGGAATTTCATGGGAGAAAGGATTGGGTCACAATCAATCAACGAAGAGTTAAATTATGTAACGTATACACAAAACAAGAAGTGACCAGATTTTAAACTAAAATGACGTTAAGTCAATTAGTTACGATTTTGATAAAACTTAGAAAATGTCGTAGCTATAATATTGAGAGTAGAATGAGATAGTTTGTCACAATTTTTCGTGGCTAGAAATTTGTATGACTGTTATTGGTATTGTTAATGTCAGTTTTAGAAATTTTGAAGATTCACTAAACATTTTCTCCTAGATATTTTGAACTCTAAAGTCGAACAAACCCCTCAGTTTCTGACATGGATCAAAATTCTTCTGCCGAGTGGATTGAAACAGATTCGTGAAGACAGAGCTTTTCTTTGTCAAGAAATGTGTAAATTGAGCATAATTTCTCTACAGCTTGTTTTGGAAAATTCCAAAAGTAACTTGGAAATTTCTATAGAGTAAACAGCGTGGATGCCATAAAGTGCCATGTGAATGTAAAGCGGGATTTTGTTTTGCGAGAAATCACATCGCATACTTCCTTTGCTTCCCTTACCCATTCCATTCTTTCACTCTTTCTCCTTTTTGATACCCTGATTGTATTGTCTGTTGTTTCACTCGAACCATCAAGCTGGTCTGTTATACGTCTAATATTTGTCTCAAAGTGGAAAATTAGCCTTTTGTGCAAAGGAAAGTTCAATTCCTCGATTTTGAAGGTGATTAAACAAAATTTCCACAAGAACCATTATTTTAATAAATAAATAAAGGAAGTCGTAAATTAAAATGGTTGCTAATAAGTGTTTCCTTCAGTACTTGAGCCCGATGTATTGTGTTTCAATTTTCTCTTCCTCCATCTTCACTATCTTTATTCATGCTTTGAATAATATCCTTTTTATGTTTAATAATATGGTTTGCTCACTTCCAGTCTAGACCAATATGGACCAAAGTTTCAGTTCTAACTCAGCTTTTTAAGCTCGATATCGTTGTGTGGTCCGTTTTTTATTTATATTTTAATTCTTGCAAAAAAAAAAAAAAAAAACGTAAATATTATTTGCAGTATTTTCTATTACATGCAGAGTACGGTATACTATTACATGAATAACTGGGGAATTAAAACAAATAAAAAGCGTGCACGGCGATAAGAAGCGTATAAAGTTGAGTTAGAACCGAAAGTTTGGTCCACATTGGATTAAACTAGAAGTGGGCAATGGGCATACGAGTTTAAATATTTGCTCTGGCGTCTACCTTTCGACACTGAGCAGTCACTCCAGTATCGTTACGTAGAGCACTAGTGTCGCTTGTGAGATTCAACATTCTGTAGTAATATTCAAATGCAGGATCTCTCTCTCTCTCACACACACACACACACACAGAGAGAGAGAGAGAGAGAGAGAAAGAGACGGCGAGTAAATGAAGGTCAGGTAGCAGACGCCTTCAGCCTGCGCGGTGATGTGCGCCACGAGTGGATGGAATGGAAAGCTAAGGAGGGGAGAGAAAGAGCAGTGACCTTATGATTGCAACAGCTTTCTGCCAATTGTACTTAACATAGGAGATGCTATTCCAACGTCTGGCGAAGAGAGAAGCAATGTAGCGGGTTGGGGGTTCAGAGGCTTGCGAGAAAAGTGCACACTCAAGATTAAACTGTGAACTTGTGAAGTATTTTTTCTCTTCCTAAAAGGAAACTATGGCTTTTTTTGAACATCGAGGGATAGAATATTATTACATATTCTATATTTTAGAGTAATTGAAATAAAAAATAAATAATTTAAGAATGAGCTAGGTGTTGTGCAACGGTACAACACTGGCCAAGACCGCTACTGGGATATAGTCAAAATAAGAAATAAAAAGCGAGAGGTTTTAAAGACATTGTTATAGTCCCATGATTGGAGAAGACAGTATCTAAGCGCTCGACTTACCGGCTAGACTTGTTGGTTGTCGCATTCTAAATCAATCACTTGTATAAATAATAATCATAGTTTACTGAGTTAACTAAAAGCTCAGACTGTCTGTCTCTTGGTACTGCTTGTATCTCGTAGATTTGTTTTCCCATTTTGGGTTACAAGAGCACTCTGGGTTACATGGAATCCACGAGTCAGCAAAGTCCAGAGGAAAATGTTGGCCTGTGGAATTCGAGTGTCAGGTCTTTCCGACAAATTTATTCGGAGAATTGTCTCGCGCTGTAATTACATGTTTAGTTGTTTACATGGTTACAAAAAATGTTATACAACTAAAATACGCAAACTATCTGTTTGCTTTAAATGCATTGTTGATCATTGCATATGCTGTTATTTGTATGCGATGTGATTATGTAAAATAATATTGATGTACACAAGTTGATTTAACTGTCCTCCAAGAATTGGCGATGCGATATTTATAAGTGTCTTCCTCAAAGCATGTTCTAGGGTATTGAGTTCAAAGGTACCTGCGGTGCCTTACACATCAATGCTGAAGCAGGATTTCGATACCCGAACCTTCCGGCCCATAAACTGATTGCCTTGTGCCTCAGATTATTCGACCACCGTTTCTTTAGAAGATATTGTCTAATCATTCCACTGTGTATCATAATTTTGCTACGGAGTGTGTTATTTTGGCATTAGACATGTTTTCGCCTAAACATCTCAATTTGATTTGATTTGATTTATGCCATTCCTGTATCTACGGATCAGGAGGGGTAGGATAGGAAAAGGATGCGGGAAGGAGTCGGCCAGGGCCTAGTTTGGAGAACCATCCCGACATTTTGTTTAGTGTGACAGGCATAAACCTGAAAACCTCAATGACGACGGTAGGTCGCTGGTTTTGAACCCAAGACCTCTCGTATGTGAGTCCAAAGCTCTATTAACTGAACTACGGTCGCTCGGTTTAAACATCTTAAGCCAACTTGAAATGGCATCGAAATGTATTAAATTTCCACTACGACTCATACAGATTCCATATTTCAAGTTCACAATATTTTTTCGTAAAATCCGTTTATTTAAACAAGAATAAGAAAAAAATATTATGTTACGACTAGGGACTGGCGCAACCTCATTTTTATTTAAAGAACAGAAAATTGGTTATTAAATCCTTCTTTTAAAACAAAAAAGTTTCTTGTGTTTTTAAAACCCGTTTTTCTGGCTATTTTGTCAAGCCCGGGTTCTTGGTGCTTTTAATCAAACTTTGGTGCTTTTGTTCAAAGGTCTGTTTTCTTTTCTTCCAAAAAACAAGAAGATAGGGCCTATAACTGTTAATTCCACAAAAGCCAAAGTTTGATAGAAATCGAAAATCGGGTTGTGTACAAAATCCAAAAGTTGATTAAAAGACCGAAAACTGAGTTTGGAACAAAAACATATATTTTGAAAAGAATACCTGAGATTTGAGCAAAACTAGTGTTTGATTAACAAACAGAGCCGGATTTCCTAATGAAAAATCGGTTTTATTTGTTTAGAAACAGAGAAATCGGATTTTGTGTCCATCATATTTCCGATCGCCTTGTATGTTGTACAGGTAAGATTTAATATTTGTTTACGTACGAGTTCGACGGCCATAATCATAAAGGGGCACTGGAATTTCAATGTCGTTTACATGACTTAGCTCTTTTGTATTTTAATCGACAATGTTATCGAATGGAATTGGAATTATTTGTATATCGCAATGTTCCTGTTGCTACCTGAAATTTCGAGAAGAGTTCAAATTTAAATTCAAATTCCGTATTGTTCGTAACATTAGAAATGCATGAACATGGTCAATTGATTTTATAATCTACATAGGCATTATATACATATATATACATTAATCTACACATTCAATATTCTAACTCGTGAAATCGTAATTGTCATTTGGCACTTTTGTACCAGAAGTTTTTTTTAGGGTATTGCTAAACTGTTTACCTCCAAATTTCTTTATTGACGCAGGTAACTTATTGTAAAATATTGTACCCTCAATGTAGAGATTTCTGCTTGTTGCTTCCAGTCTCCTACTTACTCTGTGTATATTTTCTTTACTTCTGGTATAATAATTGTGAATTTCTTCATTTCTTACCGTGAATTCATTGTCCTCTTTTATTATGTTGTTTAAATAAATCTTTACAAGAATGTTTCCTGTTCACTTTAACAATTGTTCTGATAGCCATTTTCTGTAGGACAAAAACTCTTTTTACATTACTCCCACAGGCGCTACCCCAGAGTAAGAGACCATATGACAAATAAGTATAAATCACTCCAAAATAAATTGATTTAAGTATTTCTCTAGGTAGACAAGCAGAGAGTCTCCTTAATAAGTAAATATTTGCAGTTAATTTTGTGCAAACATGTTCAATATGATATTTCCAAGTAAATTTGTTGTCTACATACAGCCCAAGAAACTTGCAAGAATCGCTACTATCAGTACAAGTGTTATGGTCTGTAACAGAGATTTTGTTTCCAGCTAGATCAGAATAAACTAGTTCAGTTTTGTCCGTGTTAATCTTTAGATTGTTTTGTTTAAAATAATTCATGAATATCTTCGTAAAACTCTCTATCTGTTTTTCCAAATCTCTTACGTTATGAGACCACAATAGGCTAGAAGTATCATGTAGGAACAAATTTCCATCCAGGCTTCGACTTTCGGGAAAGCTAGGTAAAGATTTTCTGGAATTCCTCAAGATTTTCCGTGCCGAAAAATGTTCTACTTTCGGGATTTTTTCTACCCACACGTTCCTTCAATAAACACAAAACTACAGACAGGAAAATATGCAGAGGTACTGACATGCAAACATATTCATATTTGATTGAAACGTTTTTATGTCTCTATATTTGGGATAATTTATGCGTATTGCATGCTTATTTGGGGATATTTCCCGAGTCATAAATATAAACTTTGTTTCGAACTTAAGGAAATCTTTCAAACTTGTCACGGAAATTATGGTATAACTTCCTTTTGCATTGCGAGTTTACCACCTACCCCGTAGTTTCAAATTTTGACGTTATAAAGAGTTCATCTCACGCAACAGGCTATTTGCGATAGTGAATCACGGTAATTTTACTTTTAGCCATAATTATAATCTTAATAGCTTATAATTCCAGCATTTTAAAAATTCTGGTAAAAATGTAGACGGATTTAATAATTTTAACTTGCACTCAAATTTGGGTTTTCGATGATAAGACAGTTATAATAGGAGACATACGATCTGGTACCACTTGTTAGTATGCAACATGGCAACGAAGGGCAGAAGGGAGATATTTCTGCTGTGTTTACATTGGATATTTCACTGTAGGTATAATGTTTCGTACAAAATATATTATATTATTATGCATTTTAGAAGACGCTTCGCATATATTTAGTAATTTAAATGCAGAAGTATTACCCTCCCGTAGTAAGCGACAATTGTGTACAAGGAAGTAAACACCGACGTGTAACTGAAAGGATTGTTTTTATTACGTGGATAGTTTTTATTTCTATTAGGCCCAGGGGAACAGTGTCAGTGGTATGCAAGGTATGTAAATAACGTGATAATCACGTTCAGTACGTGACGTTGACATCCTTTTCATATGTTTATAATTAATAATTTCAAGTGAAAATAAAACGTAAGGATGATGAGTAAGTAAAATTGAAGTAGTGGATATCGAAAGACTAGTGAATGTCTCGCTCTTTAAATGATCTCATTATTCAGTGACACTTAGTTCGTCTGCTAATCGGAATTATTCGCTCACTAGCTTCTTCCTCGAAAGTACTCTAGGCAAATGCTGTCGCAGGGCAAGACATTGTACATTACTTTATTCCGATTTGTTCGTCATGTACTGTAGTGATGGGTATTCCAGTTCCTTTTTGGGATGCGTTCTTTTGGTTCCAGTTCCAGAGCTGGAGCCGTTCTTTAGCTTTATTCCAGTTCCGAGGCTCCTACGTTCTTTTAGTTCCTCTCGTTCCAAGCGGGCTCCAAGTAAGGTTCCAACCTTGTCCTTCACTTCTGTAGCGAAAAAGGTATGGAATGAATGATTGCTGCAGCAGCTCCCATTACTTGAGGGAGGGAATACTCCATGATTTTTGTTTTTAAATTATAAGTCAATTCTTTGCATAGGTCGGGATAAAGATTTAGAAGGAAACATAATACTTTTCCTATTGCGTTGCAAGGGACTGTTTATCTGCTTGGAATTAGAGAAGTAAGAGGTAAGCACTAATCATTTTGTAGCTGAAATAAAGTTCAAGATATAGGGTGGAGGATTGTAACGCTTCCTTCATTTTTTAATTTTATGGGTACTTTCTGTCTAAACCCATCAAGACAGTGGGATGACATATCAGGCGATCACTCAGTCAGAATTTGCGGCAGCAGGAGTCGAACCACCGGACAATATAAACAATGTTGCTGCATAGACCTAGTCAGTACTCACACAATAAATTAGTCAGTAGCCTTTTCCATCGCAGTATGAAATAATAGTTCGGGAGCGAAAGCTGAGAAGTCAATCACCGGTTTGTTCGTCTGTCAATCAACAACTTTCAACTCGAGCAATACTAGGGCTACGGATGTGGTTGAGGTGTCGTTACAAAGGTCTCAGTGAGGCGAGTTGAAAGCCGCTTTGAACCAGTGTTCGATTTGTTATAAATTACGATGTGGTTTTCCAGGTTTTTTTCCTCAAGTCACACAGGCAAATGCCGGGATAGGATTTTTAACTTAGGCCCTGGCCGACACCTTGCCGCATCCTTTCCCCTTCCTATCCCGGCCTGCCTTAGATGCCTAAAGGCCATAAATGAAATCCACTTAAAGGATGCAATTGAATTGATGGTTGTAAGAAGAGGGTTGAGGCGAATAACAACTCTTTTACAGTATTAAGGAAGATAAATGGTGCAAAAAGACGAAAGGAAAAGCATTAAATTGAGATGAATAGAGAGCACTTCATGCCCCACTTTCGACAGAGCACTAATAATAATAATGATAATGATTTCACATATCAGTTTCAGAAACGTACGAAATTCAGAGAGATTCACTGCGACTGCTGCTAACAGCATTACAACCTCCACCAATAATAATAATAATAATAAATTATATAGTTTCAGTTTTATACCGGCTTGAGTAAACTATTGGTTGTTTACACATTTACCCCCTCCCCCACACGTCAGCCACATCAGGAAGAATAGACGGGATGTTACTTACAAAATAGGCTCTGACGGACTACCTTTCAACATCCTTTCCCCCACCCTACCCCGACCTGAGATGCGTACAGGCCATAAATATTTTTACAAAGAATGAAGCCATGTATATTTTTTGGAAGTATCATTCTTTACAGAGAGGCTAATAATGTGATGACCGAAATCAGAGATTAAGCTGAAACACGAATATAATATCTACCTGTTTGCTCTGTAACCTGTCAGTTTTTGGAGTTATAGACTATAGAGTACGATGGGATTTAAAAATAGGTGGGATACACAATATTTTACTAACAGACTTATTATCAGGTCAGTTCTTTCAATTTATGAAAGAAATCTTACGAAAAATAAAAACCTGTCCATGCGATACATAGGTCACTCGGCTTAAGAAAACCACTGGAATTGAAAGAAATGGATGGAACGGACAATTCCTCCCTACCTTCCCCGCCTAATTTTCGGCAGTCTTTGAACATAAACAACGGGACTACGGGGGGTTGAAAAACCACTTGCTGCTTACATTTTTAGGTGTTGAATCCCCTTTCGCCAGTCCTTCAAAGTAGAAACTCGCACCACAGTTCCGAGTTTTCCATTCATATTTCTTCTAGTTAATGTTATTATACAAGAACGTCTAGCAAGCGAGCCTCGGAACCGTTCCGATAACTTGTCAAGAAAAGGAGAAATGTCTTGGCAGACAGCTGAGGCTCGACAGCAGCGGAGCCAAACTCGGAACTGGAGCCAAAGATTTTCGTCCGGAACTGAAGTAGGTTCCAGTTTCGCGGTAGGAACTGTTCCAGTTCATTTCGGTCAGCACTAAATTGTACTGGTAATCTTTGTATATAGGGCAAACGGGTAATAAGCACCAGAATTCTATTTACTAAAGCCCGCCGATACAATTGAAGGTGCATGTCATGATTCCTCACTAAGGCTAGAAGAAAAGTGTTGCCTGTTTGAAGAGAAAAAGTGTGTGGTTGCAAAAACTGAGCACATCAAATTTCGGTTTCACTTTAGCAGACGCCAAATAGAAAATTTACAGGTGGAATACAATGTTAAATATTGATAGTGAAGTACACTGATATTATTACTACTCACTTCAACATTAGTATCACAAGAAATTGATACCTAACCTAACCAAACCTATCATAACCGGAACTAAACTAAACTAACATCGGAATTGACGAAAACAGTGAAAAAAAATCAAGTTATATTTGGTACAGCCGTCTGCTAAATTAATGCCCAAAAAGTACAACTTGGAAATAACTTTTAATTATGCTGACAGCGTTAATATTAAATGGGGATTAGGGTAGGGTAAAACGGGGTAAGTAGGATCAGTGTATTTTGTTGTTGTTGGAAATCGGCAAGCGCAAAAACACAAGTGACCACCACGCCGCCGTGTTAAAGTCCGCAATATTTATTATCACTTTAATTTTTTAAATAGCATTCGTCATATGGTTTATTATCAGTTTTCTCTCACGAATTCAATGCCGCTGTCCGTTTTGTTCTGTCACGAACCATTGACTATTTATGGCCTGTTTTCTCCCTCTATATTCTGTGCAACAATGGTCTGTGCCACACGCCTCTTCCACTCCTCATGCACAGCCAGCAATGTCTCTGGACGCACGGCAGCACATGCATCCTTAATCCGCTGCACCAGATGCTGTAAATTCCGGATCTTGACGGAGTACACCATGGACTCAAGGTGGCCCCACAGGTAGGAGTCGAGAGGCGTGAGATCCGGAGAGTAGGGCGGCCATTATTCATCTACGGCACGCTGAACCCGACCAATACGTACGAATGCTAGATGAGGATGTTGTCGGAGGACGGTTCATACCCAGCAGGATGAAGCCCCATCCCATTACGGACGTGGCATGCGGCAATACCTGGATGTGCAGTTCCCTGGGAGGTGGATCGGGCGTTGGAGTCCGGTGGAGTGGCCACCACGATCTTCGGATCTCACACCTCTCGACAATTTTTTGGGGGACCATCTTAAGTCCATGGTGTATTCCGTCAAGATCCGGAATTTACAGCATCTGGTGCAACGGATTGAGGATACATATACTGCCATGCGTCCAGAGACATTGCTGGCTGTGCATGAGGAGTGGAAGAGGCCTGTGGCACAGACCATTGTTGAACAGAGTGGTCATTTCGAGCATATGTTGTAAGGGTATACAGAGGGAGAAAACAGGCCATAATTAGTCAATGGTTCGTGACAGGACAAAACGGACAGCGGCATTGAATTCGTGAGAGAAAACTGATAATAAGACATGTGTCGCATGCTTACCGTCCTATTAAAAAAAAAAAAAAAGTGATATTCAATATGGCGAACTTTAACATGGCGGCCGCGCGCTTGCTCCACCCCCCCACCCCCCAAGCATCATTTGTGGCCGGCCAATATGGACCTACATCCCAAAAGCCTTTTCTGTGACAGGACTGTCACCTGACTTTTGGCCCACCCTGTATTAACGAAAACATATTTTTCATCCACTTTTCCTTTACCACAATTTGAACCGCCACAACTTTTGAGCCCCACCATCGATTTCAGTACAATTTTCATTTTTGGCCTCAGCGTCAGAAATTCTATAATCATAATAAGTTTCGTCAATATCTGGGATGGTGTGGTAACATGAAGTGACCCCCCTAGCAACCATTAACCCTCCTAGGGCCAAGCCGAATTTCTTACGTAAACGTTGAAGTGTGGGTCCTAAGTGATCCCATTGATTATATTTTATTTCATACGTTTTTATTGATTTTCTTGCACAAAACTATCACTTCCACTTCCTGTACATGATTATCGAATTATTGAGATCTGGTTAGGGCTAATATGTTCTAAAATGACCTCTAACAGGAGATTTTTGAAAGTATATTTGTTATGCATTATATGTACTGAATCGTGTTACATTTCCCGAAAAAGGTTTCATTCATAGAACATATTATGAAGGAAACCGAATTACTATAAATCCAATTTTCTCGGGATTGCTGCCAGATTAGGTTTTGCTGGATAGCTAAGCTTTCATTACCATACAGCGGTAACATCTTCAGAGCTGTGACTTGTGGTGTACTGGACCTGTATTTATATGCTGCTCGTAAGAAAAACTACCCTCCTATTGGTTGTCGTCTTTAGCCAATGGTGTGCGTGGTGGGAGCTGTTCTATGATTGGCTGTTAGCTTGGGCCAATAGCGTGATCGGATTTGCGTGGTGGAAACTGTTCTCTGATTGGCTGTTGGCTCGGGTTGCTGTTGTGCTGTCTGCTACTTTTAGAAGTTGAAGCCAAATATCAGGAAAGTGATAACCATCGTCTCCGGTTGCCACAGTCGGGTGTGTCATTGGTGTTCCATCATTCTAGGCCTATCTTCTATGTATCTTCCTGTCTCTCCTATGTATGTGGCCTTGCATTTGACATGTAATTTTATTAATACCTGGTGTCTTCAATCCCAATGCGTCTTTTGGAGTGAGCCGTAAATTCTTGATCTTGATCAGTGTACCGTCCTGATGTTACCTTTCCTCAGTGTTCTTGCTTGTTGATTGGAGGTTTTTCCTATGTATGGAATGAGTGCAATGGTTTCCTTCTCTGCTGTAGTGTTTTCTCTTGTAGCATGATTTCTGTTCTTGTATTTTCTCATGGCCGTTTTAATCTGCTGCGAAGAGTATCCATTAGATCTGAATACTGTCTCCAGATATGAAAGTTCCATACTTATATTGTTTCAACTCCTGCTGTCCGGGGCTCTCGCATCTGTTCCTCTGATGACCTGCTCCAAAAGTATTTCAGTACCCTCTCCTCATCGCCCACTGACCGTGGATGTCCTCATCCGTACAACTGGACCGGGCCCGTAATCATACCAGCTCCAACCGACCTCCCCACGTAGCTCCCTCCGCTCCCAATCTTCTCACCCAGTACCACCCTAGCCTGCGAGCCCTCCAAAAGCTCCTCAAACTGGCACACCCCGTACTCACTGCGTCACCTGAAACTGAAAGAGTTTCCCGTCGTGCCCCAAAATTGTCTAGCGCAGACCTCCGAATCTCAACACGATTCTCACCAGAACTGGACCAATTCCTCCTCCTCCCCCCAAACCTGGCTAGTGCAATAGACCCCTCTGCAAAACCTGTCCTATTTTCGAACCCAGTCTGTCCTTCGTACATCGTTTCACTCACAAGACGTACTCTTTCTGACACTCCGGCAGTTGCATATCTTCCATCATTTATCTCCTACTCTGTAACCTATGTTCCTCCTTCTACGTTGGCGAAACCCAAACTTCTGTAACATTCCGCATCAACAACCATCGATACTACTCCAAATCTCAACTTCCGCACCTCCCCAAACCTGAACACGCTTCCTATCACGACTGCACCTTTGACGAAACCTTTCGAGTCAAAATCCTGAAAGTCCTTAACCCTGACTTACCTGCCACATTTAGAAAGAGATGGGAGCAGACGTACATCTCTATCCTTTCCGCCAACCATGAACCTGGCCTCAACTGCATGTAACTCCCTGCATCGCAGTGTCGTCGTCTTCTTCCTTTCTCTCCTTTGTTTCGCCTTTAGTTGCACTTTTATTCTATTTTTCTATATTGTTTCTTCGTTCTCCCCTTCATCTTTAATATTATTTCCCCCTCCCCTCTGATTCTGTATCCTCTTATTTCTTCAGGAAGCCCCTTACCTACTTCTACAACCTTCGCACTTTCTTCTCCAGTTGGTGTTTTCTCCGTCCCATCTAGTTATTTTCCCGCCTCCATTCTGTTGACAATATGGCGTTTCCTTAACACCAGTCCCGCACCTGTCCATTTTCTCTCCTACCAGTTGAAAATGCTTTTGCGAAACGTACTTTCTTTCTATTGTGTTTGTGATGTTATTGTACAGCTGTCTCAAGAATCTACCATGTTATATATATATTATTAGTACAAAAAAATATTGCAATTTTCGTTTGAAGGTCACACACTGAACTGCTGTAGCTCAGTGGTAGAGCGTTAGCGTAGCATTCAGGAGGTTGTGGGTTCGATCCCACCAGCCGACCATCCTAACTGAGGATTTTCTTGGGTTTTTCTTCAGTCACAGCAGGCAAATGCCGGGCTGGCACTTTCAACATAGGCCCTGGCAAACTTCCCGAATCCTTTTCCGCCCGGAGCATCTAAAGACCATACAGAAAAATTCAGTTCGAGGTTACATGATGTTACCTTTAACCATGAATATCTAAAAAGTATATCTTAATGTTTAATATTCATGGCAAACTACTTCGACTATTAGAGAACTACCTTCATAATGGGCATGAGTCGCCGTGGCTCAGGCGGTAGCGCGTGTGACTACGATTTGGGTGGCCCGGGTTCAAATCCCGGCCAGGACACTGAAGAATTTTCTCACAGTGTTCCCATGCCTGAGGCTCTTGAGGTGCACTCAGCCTCCTATCAAATTGAGTACCAGAGTGTTCTTGGTATTCCTGGGCACCTTGGGACGGTAGAAGCGGTCGAGCGTGGGACTGATCACCCCACCTCACTTCAAACCGCAGGTCAAGAAAATGTGGTGCGCTACACTCCCCCATTCGCTGTTCACGGCGCGTGCGTATCGCACAGGGGATAGCTTTACCTTTTACCTTCGTAGTGGGCAACAACGTGTAATAGTCTCTGGATATTCTTCGAGCTTCATTCCCGTTCTCTCTGGAGTTCCTCAAGGGAGTGTTGTAAGACCTCTATTGTTTCTATTATATATTGATGACCTACCTACGCTTTTTACATACTCTTTAAGTAATATTCTCCGACAACCGTAAACTTTACAGACAAATCTCTACTCTACACGATGCCTTAAGCCTTCAAGGTGACATATCTCAGTTTGTTACTTGATGCGATACCTAGAAATTAAAGCTAAATCCTCAGAAATGTGGAGCTTTTCCTATTTCCCTCAATCCATCACTCATACACCATTAAAATATAAATGTAAATGCTGTTTCTTCTTTCAGAGACCTTGGTGTTGTTATTGACAGCAAGCAATCTTTTTTCTGAACACATTACTCGAAGTGCTAGGAGGAAACTAGTTTTGCTTTATCGCTTAACAGAAATTCGAAATCAGTCTGCGCTTAGCTTGTTTGACAAGTCCTAAGTGTCACCTACTATTGAGTGTCGCTTTCCTGTATGCTCCATGGCATGTCCTACGCAAATTCCTAAGCTAGAATCTATGATAAATTTCTTTGTTGCAATAGGAGAGCCAAAGTTCCCGAATTACGTGCGTTCTCTAATGCTGATTTATTCGAAATATTGAATATCAAATCACCTCGAGCTCGTTGCGACATTGGTGATCTTCTTTTCTTGCACAAAATTGTTAAAGGCAATATTCATTGTGAGACCTTATTGTCACAAATCAACTTTTGTGTACCTATCCGACGACTTCTTTTATGTAAACAAACCCGGAATAATCTTGGTTCAAAGGTCACTGATATGAACAGAATAACCACGAAATATGACTGTCTCTCACAGACATTTGATACTTTTAGGGCTCAGATAAACAAATTGTATTTGTAAATATTGTTATCTTGACGTTGTTGTTGTTAATTTCTGTTAATGTTTCAGTGTAAAATGGCCGACATGTGCTGTATTTGGAACTTATTCGCAAATATATATATATATATCTGGTGTAGTAAAAAGTAATCCATTATTTTGCCAATAGATGGCTTCAGTGATCTGTATCTCGCGTTGTATAAGTCCGATCGGGTTCAACGAGATGGCGTTCAAACGATGAGATTGCGTACTAAAAACACTGTTCAGATAGTTGTGATGAGTTGACTCAGTGTTGTGTGAGCGCGCGTCAAAATGGACACTAGCAAAGAGAAAATACGCTATATTTTACAGTTTTTCTTCGATAAAGGCGAAAACGAAAGCCAGGCGACTGCAAATGTGAATAGTGTTTATGGTCCTGATACTGTAACAGCCAATCACGCGCAATTTTGGTTTCGTCGATTCCGTTCCGGTAATTTTGATGTCAAAGATGTACCACGCACTGGAAGGCCAAGTGTCGAAAATGTCGATAAAATCATGGACATTGTCGCGTCCGACCGTCATGTAAGCACTGTTTCTATTGCCCAAGAGCTAAACATTGCACAAAAAACCGTGTGGAACCATTTGCATAAGGCTGGATACACAAAGAAGCTTGATGTATGGGTGCCACACGAATTAACGCAAAAAAACCTCATGGACCGAATTTCCATCAGCGAATCGCAACAAAAGCGACCCATTTCTGAAGCGGTTGGTGTCTGGTGATGAAAAGTGGATCACTTACGACAACGTCACGCGAAAACGGTCGTGGTCGAAGCGCGGTGCGCCGGCGAAAACGGTACCCAAGCCAGGATTGACGGCCAGGAAGGTTTTGCTGTGTGTTTGGTGGGATTGGCAGGGAATTATCTACTATGAGCTGCTCCCCTACGGCCAAACCCTTAACTCGGAACTATACTGTCAACAATAGGACCGTCTGAAGGCAGCAATCGCCCAGAAGTGGCCAGCTTTGGCCAATGGGAGAGGCATTGTGTTCCACCAGGACAACGCCAGGCCACACACATCGATAGTGACTCGCCAGAAGCTCCGGGAGCTTGGTTTGGAGGTTCTTATGCATCCATCTTATAGTCCAGACATGGCAACGAGTGATTACCATCTGTTCCTGTTCATGGCGAACACGTTTGCTGGTGAAAAATTCGCTTCAAGAGAGGCTTGTGAAAATCGACTGTCTCAATTTTTTGCCAATAGGGACAAGGGCATCTATGAGAGAGGCATCATGATATTACCTTCCAAATGGCAACACATTATCGAACAAAACGGCGCATATGTGACCTAAATCGGATCATTCTAACTATGGTAAGTCAAGCCTTCAATGTCATGCAAAAATAATGGATTACTTTTTACTACACCAGATATATATATATATATATATATATATATATATATATATATATATTTATTTTTTTTTTCTTTAGAAAAAAAAAGTATATAGTTAAATACAATCTATTTTTCGTGCAGGTTTCATTTGGGATGACTTCGGGAACAGGAGTCAAAAGAAGTTAGTGGCAAGTTCAGAGATACCATTAGTACAAAGGGCTGGTTTACCACACAATATCTACAGCCAGACTGGAAATACAGGGCGATTGAGAGACTTATAGACATCTCTGAACTTGTTACAAAGCATGTTTAGTGCAATGTACTGAATATTTCTTTTTACTCCTGTTCCCAAAGTCATCCCAAAATGGAACTTGCACCAAAGGTAGATTGCATTTAACTATATAATATACTTTGTTTTTTTTTAAAAAAAAATAATATGAAGATTTATTTTTCATTAGATATTCATGGTCAAACTTTACAACATGTGACATTGTAATGAAATATGCCATATTTTTCTATAATATATTTTTTTTTATCAAAACTATGTTTCCTTGCTTCAAAACAAGCCCAAGATGAATGCTGTATCACAGTTAGAGGCCAGGTTATGATTTTTTGTTGTTGACCTTGTACAGATATTTTTTTTTTACGTTTTCTCTTGTGTTGGCAACCCTGCTGTATTTATATCGTGTATCACTGAGGGAAAATTTTCCATATGTACATTACTATATGTCATCTACTATCTTACGAATTTTCGTGCAAATCTGAGATGGTTGGGTTGGTACCCTTGATGATTTGGATAGAATGATCCTATCCTAATATTTCCTCTGCGACTGATGAAGCTTACGTCTGGCAACGTGAAAATATTATTGTTATTATTTTTTTTTTATGTTCTGTGTGTTTTCTTGTGCATTTGTGCTACGGGGAATATCTGGACACTCGAAAGCAACCAAACTATTTGATTTACATTCTAAAATACAGGAAATAAGTTTACAGACAATAACTGTAAGATTAGAAATAAGTACGATAATACTTTCGGTACCGGCCCTTCTTCAGTTGTTGCTGAATAAGACAAGGGGGAGAAAAACAAAGAAAGCAGTGGGAACACCTTGTCAGCGAATGTATGGTGAAGTTAACAGATGGAGCAGAACAAAATAAATTGGTAATTTGCACAGAGTTTGGATGTACCAGTCACAACCAGAAACAAACCGGTTGGAAAAGTGTTAAACTGAATCTATTTAAAACATGTTACTATGGGTTAAATTAAAAAATATATATATATATATATATATAGTGTACTACCTGAGTTCTTTGGGACAAAGTAGCTTTTATATTGTCAGAACTTTTTATTTAAAGCTTTTGGTGGAATAAACTTTGGGTTGAGATTGTTTAAGTTTTCTTGGACTTTTCGTTTGACTTTGTGATAGCAGTTTTTATATGTTTCATTTCTAGTACGGGAACCATTGTGTTGACTTAACCGGACAAAATTTCAAGTCTTTCGCGACTGTACACATTTTAAAAGTCCGTAAAAAAAGTTGAGTCATATGTTGAATTTCTTCTGTAAAGAAATACACAGAACCTGGGTTCACCTGACTGTGGATTTGCGTATATTCTAGTTTGGAATGTATTATCTAGTCTGTAGATTTATAGGTCCAAAAGCTTGATAATTCCCTAATTTTCTAGTTATTTAATGAAACGGACTATATGTGATTTTAGATGTTCTTTTAGGAAAAGACACATGCTTTCCATAATATTTGTGTGAAATTAACGTGTCAGCTACGTAATTGTAATACCTGATTTGTTGGATGTTCGAGTATAACTGATTCGAAATGATCCATTGCAATGTCTGATAATACCGGTGAAAGTACGCATTACTAAACCTTTAATTTGATTGCAAAACTTGTCTTCAAACTGAAAAAAAAAAAAAAATTAAATATAATTATCCATAACTGACATAGTTAAAATAAGCTAACAAGATTTATACACTATACTTTATCGTAAAAACAAATAAAATAGTAAGCGTAACATTTTCAATGTTCTATCAACCTCATCATCAGATAGAACACTAATTATGAGAACGTGTTGATAGAACACTGACACTCTTACGCTTACTGTGGGTATTTTATGATAAAGTGTAGTGTATAAGCCTTGCCAGCGTATTTGAATTAATTTATTATGTTGAGAAATGGAGCAGTTGAATTATGTAACATACTTTTAAAAGAAAAAGGATTATCTATTTGAAATAAGTGAAACCCTTTTGAGATGTCTTACATAATTCAATGACTCTGTTTACATAATAAATTTCCAGTATTAAATAATTAAATGGCTCTGTTTACATAATATAGTTTCCAGCATTAAATAACTCTATTTCCATAATAAAGTTTCCTGTATTAAATGACTCTGTTTACATAATAAAGTTTCCAGCATTAAATAGTTAAATGATTTTGTTTACATAATAAAGTTTCCAGCATTAATGGTTCTGTTTACATAATTAAGTTTTGCAGCCAAATTTTACAATGGAATCATACTCGTTTACTGTTAATTGTGAGGATGGGTCACGAACAACCAGAATTGGGGAGAGCTTAATAAAAGCATTTCGGGAGACACGATTTATACCACGGTTCTTTGTAAATGTAACTCTGTTTTCTCTCTTGTTTCAGAGTAAGTGTACCAACATGCATTATAAAGAAGAATCTAATGACAGCTTACAGGTGGAAGCAGAAACTACGGTTGAATCCTATGTCTTATTGTAGAAGGCAACAATGGAAGTAATACGGATATCAGAGCATCTTTCATGGATTCTTTTGTATTACTGGACCGCATTAGATGTGACGAAAAGAACTCACAATCTGCCGTATGGAAGGGTTTGTTTAGTTTCTTGATAAAGGTGATGTACATATCAAGAATACAAATATTTCAGCATCTTTCTGCATGTTCTGTGAACTATCTTTATTTGTTTTCACTGATTTTAAGCAGAAATATGATGGATTCTCCAACTGATACTGATTGTTCCTGCGCGGAGGTAGACTTATTACAGTTCTCGACCACACGTAGTGAATTAACAGAATCTTCTGACTTAACTCAACCGAATATTGCTGAAAATAGTGAATCAAGGTGCAGTAAAGCAACGGAGAGTACACCATGTGAAGTGATAGTTGAATGTGATCCGGTGGTTTTAGGGAACATTATTAGTAACCAGGGCAACAAAAATGTCGAGAGTTCACAAATTGATTCATTGGCGGGTACTAACGTAGTGACACATCGAATGGATGCAGGGCGTTCTGGACACAATTCTTCTCAGTCTACATCTCCAAGTAGTCCAAGACAGGGAAGCAAAATTTCTGGTCTAAACGTTGAGGATATTCCAGTGATAGATGTACTGAAAATAGAGGTGAAAACAGAAGAAGAGGAATTAGAGGATGACGAAAGCAACATTGCAGTTCTTTCACCTGCCAGGTTAGTTACCTTAGACTACGCATGCTTTGGTAGAATTGTTGCTACGGGAGTATGTAAAGAGTTAGGAATGCGGTAAGTGTGTTCGAGTTGTTCCGTCCACTTGGTCAATTTATCCACTTAAACTGCTTATCGTTGTTTTTCTTCTTATGGGCAAGGTAGCAGGTCATGTGAGTATAACCAGCGAAAACTGTGTTGCCTGTTATACAGGGTGTAAAGGAAAAATGGAGACAAATTTCTGGAGGTAAATCTAGACAAGAAAGAAAGGAAGTCCATAACAACATGGGTTGAATTCCGCTTCGTTTTCTTGATACAGGGTTTCCAATTTGGAGCCCCCAATAGACTCCAAACAATTGTAAATACGTTGAATATTTCGCCATAAATCAAGAGACGATGCATTAAATAAAATTTAGTTTTAGGCAGGTGATTTGTATCAATACTGTGGGTACTACGAGTTAAAAAAATATGTCATCTGGTAGTCAGTGTTACCAACCCGGTATACCGTTTTTTTTTTTCAAATGGTACTACGTTTGTTCATTGGATATGTGCTATCTATCCTCTAGTGATGGTAAACATAATATATGAAGCACACAACACATCGTTGCAAACTGTTAATATTATAAGAGGTTAAACGTTGAAAATGGACATTTTGAATGCTTTACGTCTTATATTGTTAACAGTTTGCAGTACTGCGTTCTATGCATGACATATGATGTTTAACATCATTAGGGAATATGAAATATCGAATGAAGCGACATATTGCCATGAGAAAAAATTGTTCCAAGTTGGCAACGTTGTCAAGCGGATTACGTCGCATTTTAGATCTTAATATCCACAAGAATCAACTCCCCGAAGTTTACTTTACTATGCTACGTTTCTGATTTCTCGTGAAACGTTTATTGTACTTTCCATTGGATGGGATTGATTTTGGGTATCTCGAAAACGAAGCGGAATTCAACCCATGTTTGTTTATCTTATTTCGATGTCAGGGTTCACTTTCTGAAGTTTGTCCCTATCTTTTCTTTGCACCATGTATTTCTAAAAAGTTCATTATTCTTGTAATAACTCATTCAAGAATGACATAGACACCGATTGTACGAATCACAATAACTTACATGTTGTTCTGTATTTTATTCACATCATCTTAACATTTTAGAGGTTTAGTATTTGGCGACATGTCCTGTATCCTTGAACTAATAGCACAGACGGGCTAGAAGTTACCTCAGCCTATGTTACTCACGACATGTTGAAAAATCAGATTCCACAGTCGGTATCCCTTTATTCAAAATTTTAACTATTTATGGTCTTATACGAATCTTCAAGCTTTCTCGTATTTAACTTCACATTGTCTCAGGAGGAAGGAACGGAAATGATGTGTCAAATGAACAAGAGCGGTCTTGGTCTTCAGTCAAAGTACCATCCCGGTACGTGTGATGTGATTGAGAAGTGATGGTGACTCAGTAAACCTTGGATGGTCTATCTCGGATTTGATTCCAGAATATTTCGATTATGACGCAAGCATGCTTCGACTGAGGTATGGGGATTGCTAGTACATTTTAACCGATCGTTGAACTTTCATAGGGTTCCCACTGATCAGCAGAACCTAGGAAAGTCAGAGAATTCAGCTTAGAAGTAATTGTCGTGAAAACGTCAGGGAATATGGAAGTATGGGTTTTGGCTTATGTGAACTCCTTCCACCTTCATTTTGCTACAGCGGGCATTTCTTTTGTAAAAAGACATGCCGAAAAGAAGTGGCGTCCTTTGCAACTGTAGGCAGAGTTTTAAATTTCCACTTAGAAATAATCAGAACAGGGCCTGTACTGACAAAATCCATGAAATTGTTTACTTCAGTACTTGTTTTTGGAAATTATACTAACTGAACTTTTGCGCACATTACGACCAAGTGGCTATAGAAGATTGGGAAAATATTGCAGTAGCGGGGAGTAAATTAGAACATCCCCTAGCAAAACCATAATTTTTGCCACCAGAGGTTTTTTTTTTTTTTTTTTTTTTTTTTTTTTTTTTTTTTTTTTTTTTTTGATTGGTGGCAGCGAAGTGATAGTAATTCTAACACTTCGTGAAACCTTTTATAGTTTCGGTGTTAATATACCATATTTTGATTTTTCAGAAATACGCGGAGGTGAAAACAACAACAGCAAACAAACGCAACACTTGAGATTCAAAATACAAATATTTTTTCCTCGTACAAAACTATTATGAGGACGTGTGTATAATTGATGCGTGCGTTATTTTGAAGTATTCAAGGTAATTTTTACTAAGAAAGAAACTAAATTTTAACACGTATTGTTCACAGTGAAACTTGTGGCACAGAAAACAGGTTTAATCCTGTTATTTTACTGCTCCATCACTCACACTTCCACTCAATTTTAAAACCGTGTGTTCTCGCTTGAGTGAGGACGTTTCTAATGATCGCATCAATATAATCTTAGACGATGTGCTCCCATTCTTCGCAGAGGACTTCCTGTAGTTCTGACAGAGTCTCTGGAGAATGATAACGGACATTTCTTCCTAAAATATCCCACACATGTTCAATTGGGTTAATATCATATCTCGTGCTGGCTATTGCATACTTAGGATCCCTATTTTATTGAGGTACTGGATGATACAACGCGCCACATGAGGACGTTCATTGTCATGCATTAGCACATAATTATCAGCAACAAATTCCGAAATTAACAACTTGTTCTTTAAGAATGTTTTAAATATACCAATCTTTCATTTGAGTGTTTACGCAAGAGAAAGGTTGATGTCATATCGGTGATGATCCTCAGCATCGCAACATCGTCCTTAATAAATCTACGTATTCTAGTGAATGTTTATTTCAAATCAAATAACAGTAGGAAAACAGCATGCAACGGTAATGTTTAGTAGTGGGAAGGACGCTCTGGAATTAGTGTTCTGAAGCAGTAGCATGCTCAGCTATGATAAATCAATAAGACCACTTCATTTCATTTATCTGGATATATTAAAAAAAAAAAAAGATCTGCAGCCAGAGATGAAAACAAATGAGTGCTCTGATTCTACTAAGAATCGCGATGACTCTGATAGTTGAATATCATGTGAATAAAACATCGCCCATTTTGTGTGAATTTTAAAAGGTTGTTAAAATAGAGGAAGTGGGTGTTGAAATTCGAGGAAAGTTGACAGTGTAATCGAAAGAACTATATTAACATAGCACATAACGAAGCAATTTATGATAAGGGATCTGTAATTTTCGTAATAGCTGTGACAGGGAGCGCCTGTACATGAAAAACAGGGCACGCGATAAACTTTTTATATTCTGTGCGTTTGCTCATTTGTATATATGTTATCTATATTTGTTTAAAAAAAAAGATATTAAGAGTATAAAGGTTCTAGATTAGCGTCACAAGAAGTGAATATTTACACCAATCATTGATTATAAATAATTTGTTCATTTTGCTTTTAATAATGCTCAAGCGGCAGAAACTAAACTTATTCAGAAGGCCGCTAGAGGGGACGAACACACATGGTGAAAAGTTAGCATTAAAAAACTAATTATAAGTAAGAATTGTGTTGATAAATTTGGTCTATTAATAAAAGATAATGTTTCGTGCTGATCCACACTTAGAACTTTCGAATTCAATGAAAATCTGATAATGATATTATGCTTTGAAGTTCGCCACACGCCTTAAGTTATTGCATCGACTGTGTAGTAGTGAGAGAGTTGGTGTCGAACAGTCAGAGGAAACAGAGGATAGAAATAACCCTCTATATACATATATTACCTAATTTTGGTATTCTACAGCTGTGAAGTAGCGAACTATCCACTGGCTGCTGTTAGCGCCTGGGATATAATTTTCGTCAGCTCTAGTGAGGTCGCGTTGGTTAGTAGTAGCGCCACTACGTATGTAAGTCGTGGATTGGGGCACACTAATCACTTCAGAGAGCTTACCAACGAGTAACATAGAAGGAAGGAAGTTGCTCATGCAGGGAGAAATTGTTACTATATTAAGGATGCGTATCTTCTGCACTATAATGGATAAGTCAGTTGCAGGAAGAAAAGTCTGAACAGAATGCGGACAGTATCCAGTAGCGTCTCCATAAGGGTGTAAGTTCGTGAGTGAAGAAAACCATCGCTGTAACCTGTGTAGATCCCATCTAGTGAGGATTTCGAATACCAGAAGACGGTGTTACTTTTTCAGTTCGAGGTTTTGTCTCCTGCTGAACACAAACCTCTCAAGTTAAATATCATCAGTATCCAACGTCAGAAGGTTGATGGACGTGTGGTTAGCTTTGTGAATTGAGGAAGAGAAGACATTGTCAGCGAAGAACAATAATATAAAACTTAGGTCGGATCACATTCAGTATTATCTACATTAGAGAACTTTAAGCGAGTGTTGTATACAAACATAGTGTGAGAACTGCATAAGCATTTACTTCGTTATAATTTAATCTCAGTTGCAAGAAAGATAACTTATAATTACATGTATTTCATATATAGACTAATCTTCATATAATAATCTCAATAATCTTTGGTACAAGCTAATTATTCAATTAATCTCAGCACACAGGGAAAAGTTCTTACTCTGTGAATTAAGTACCTCATACAGGGGAAAGCCAAACTGAATTGAAGTGAGTGAAGGTTAAAGCGTACGCGTACTGAGAATTCGTACAAAAAGAAAACCAAACATCGTTATAGTGGAATGAGTATATCTTCTATTACGTTTTTGGCATAGTATAAATACTTGTTAAACGATACTAATATTGGACGATTCAAATCTATCATCTCAAGTATTACAGTGTTGTGG
>JAGDQP010001391.1:31619-66360 GCA_022664845.1 Lepisma saccharinum | reverse complement strand
GTACAGTATCAAAAGATCAAGAAAACAGAAAATCAGAGCATTCTGACCCAACAAATGACCCAGTGGATGGCAGACAGAACAATGTAGGTGGACGTGGTAGCTATCGGCGTGGTAAACGAGGTGGACGCGCACGTGCAGGGAAAGGAAGAGGACGGTCAGAAGGAAAAAGGTACTCACCGGAAAGAGAATACGATAGGGAAGAAGATCTGAGATCATTGCAGGAGGATGATCAACGCTGTGGAGATAGTTGGGAAAAGCCAGAGTCAAAAAACTAGATAAAGTGTCCACCTCGTGGGTCGGAGGTTGGAACAATTTATATGATGCAGAGACCCAGTATAAGAGTGTGAATGATGATATGCCTGAGAAAATGTATGAACACATCTATAGTTCGAAAAGAGAGAGTGAATATGAACAAGAGGATGAGATGAATGTTTTTCGGATTAAATACCAATGTATAGCTGGACATGAATGGGCGTACAACACGGACTGTGAGGATTCCGATGATGTAAAGACTAATACAGCCGGAGTAAAACAATGGACGAGCACAATACAAGTAAATATATTAGATGAAGTCGTGCAGTCACTCGTCGACAGTGGCGCAGAAATAACATTATGCAGCCTGGAATTGTGGAAAAGAGTTACCAAGATCATATCACATCCAAAACTAAAACCAACACCCCATGTAATCCTGGTCGATTATACTGGAACAAGAAAGAAAATGGTGAAAGGAGAAGTATATCTTCCAGTGAAGGTTAAAGGAATTCAAATGGATGTCCGTGCTTTTGTAGTCAATGGACTCAATCAAAGCCTTCTACTTGGACGTGATTACATGAGTAAATACCGAGTCGGGATGAATTTTGGTACTGGTACTGTGACTATTCAAGTTGGTGAGCATGAGATTGTAGTACCCGTGGTAGAGACGAGAGGGGAAGAAGATATAAAATGTGACAACATGATCAATGAATTGAGTATGTATGATTCAGTTCCCGAGGGTATCATGGAATGTGAAAAGTTACGAGAATGTGAATGCAATCCAGAAGAAGTGTGTGTAACACAAGGAAGTCGTACATGTGGATGTAAATTTGACGAAATGAAGGAGGTGTTAAATAGCTGGGACATTGCCTTAATGCAGCAAGGAGAAACGTACGATGAAGCTAGATTGTCGCAAGGTGATGAGTGCAACCTAAAACGAGTTACGCTAGCACAAGTAAAGGACCAAGCAATTATGGAGTCGTTGTATGATCCGTTCATTCGTGAAACTCAATGTTCGGCTTGCCGTCCGAAGAGAGTGGAGGCTATGCAAATTAAGAAAATGATGGGGGATGAAAGTTTATATGCTACTCCAGAGTGAAGGTTAAAGCGTACGCGTACTGAGAATTCGTACAAAAAGAAAACCAAACATCGTTACAGTGGAATGAGCATATCTTTTATTACGTTTTTGGCATAGTATAAATTCTTGTTAAACGATACTGATATTGGACGATTCAAATCTATCATCTCAAGTATTACAGTGTTGTGGAAAAGTGTATTCTTCTCATCTTGTATTGAAATAAAAACTATTGTCTGGATTCTAGTAGGGTCCTTCCAGCAGAAGTGTTTTTATATAAATCTTATCCTGATAAATACTAGCAAATATCAATCCAGTTCATTCAATCTGCTTTGCTCTCGCAGTGCGCGCTCCTTCTACCGAGACACAGTAACCTTCAAGATTGTGAAACCACAGTCACAAACGATATTACACGGTTACATAGCTTTACGCAACTAATTATAGAATTCTAAAATGTTTAATATATAGCTGTAGAAAATTAACTTTGAATACGCAGTTCATTTGTATGAAAATGTATTGCTTCTGTCACGCTACATTGTGTAGATACTTTGGTACACTGCTACTTCGAATTAACGTTTCAGTACGCAATACGCAAGTTCATTGCCGCAGTAACAAATGTTCTCCCTAGGATTCTATTCTGAGCAAGATCAAGTCAGATTTCATCAGAAACACCTGCTTCTCGAAGACCCCTTCTAATATTGTCCTCCGAACGTCGTCTCGGTCTTCCCAACGGTAGCTTTCCCTACGGCCAGCGTTGGGCAGTACCTAGGTACAAAACACGTACCTAAAGCATGTATCTAGGTACATTTCAGTTGCAGTACCTAGTACCTGAATCTTAGATACTTTTCTTGGGTACTTCAGCCAACAGTCGGATGAGAAATTTATCAGTGATAAAGGTTTATAAAAAGTTTCTAATATTAGGCTTGTAACATACCTATTGAAGGAATCTTGGAACTGTTTTCCTCATTTAATCCCAAAATAAACAACCAATTCATGTTCAGTGTATTATGATTCATTTGTCAGCATAAACTTCGAAACTTCTTACTCCAACGCTGGCGATTTCTTCGAACTTCTAAAGTAAAAGGTATTCGAAAATTTGGGAATTTAAAAAAAAAGTCGCAAAAACCTTCATCGGCAAGAAACGTGGAATGAATAGATTACAGATACAGCAATATTTAAATTACAAAATACAAGGTTAGTTTGTAGTTTCGGAACATTATTTAAAGTTTTAATACACCTTGAATTCATCTACTTCATTTAGTTTTTTATTAACTGAAGGGTAGATCTTGACTCACTGAAAAAAAAAACTCCAATGGTTTTTTTATATAATAACTAAATAACTCCAATGGTTATTGGACGTTTGGTGCAATGTTTCTTTTGTAATCTTCTTAGGAATAAACTGCCTTTTGTGAGTCACTAGAGCATCACAGACGTTCAGTACTTTTAATAGACACATGTATGTATTGGTAACGTATTTTCTGAGACCTTGGATCTGCACTGGGGAGGCACGCAGCTTTGAATCCTAGTGTGGGTCACACTGACCGAGGTTTTCCAACGATTTTGTCAGTTTCACCATTCGAATCTTGATATCATATCTAGACCAAAGATCATGGCCGCTAACTTAATCCTCCCCGAATGGCCGCAATAAATGATTGATTTAACAATGTGATAGTACTAGTATGACAGCCTCCATTTTGTTAAAGGAGCATTGACGACACATCTTTTGTTAAATAAGCGAAATCAACACCACTTTTTATGTTGATTTAACACAGAAAAGTTGTTGTCACCCTGGGACACCGAAAAGTGTTGAATCAACACCGTTATTTCTTGCTGTGTGCTTCCCAAAGGAAGCCCTCTGACATATCCCATGGCTGATTTTTTTCTTCACAAGAGAAAGAATCAGGAATAACTGACAGATTGTGTCTTGGTTCACAATGAATTGAACATTGCAGGTTTACCGCTTCATAAATTTTAAAAGAATTATTTATTTTTTAAATTATTGTATCATAATATTTTATTACCTAAAATCTCATGTATCTGGTACAGTTTTAGAAACTAATTTCATGTTGGGAGCTTCCTTTACATAACGTTTTCACTTCTCTGTTTACTTAGGTTCTTCATAAAGTTAAACATTTTATTATATTTTTAAAAAATGATGTACCATCATTGGAACTACCGAGTGGTCGTAGTTTAGTTACTAAAGCGTTAGTTTCGCACTCGGGAGTTCGTTTGTTCGATACTAGCGACCGGCCATCCTGACTGAGGTATTTTTAGGTTGTCGTTAGTCTGATCAAACAAATGTCGGGATGATACCATCAACCAAGACCCTAGTCGATTCATTCCTGCATCCTTCCCTCTACCCTACCCTAAAGGACAAAAATGAATTCAAATAATTGAAAGTGAAAGATATACGTTTTCACATATTTTGCTTCAGAAGTTTATTTAGATAAAGAAAATCTTGAAGAGAGGAAATACAATTTTATTCTAGGAGACGGGAATGGAAATAGTTCAGTTGCGTAGGGATGGCGTGCCACAAATGTATTCGAACAATAAAATATAGAATTTACCGGATGTTATATTTCCACCCGAATTATGTATTTTAGTTTTAGTTATTAATATAAAACAGACATCTTAGATTTGAAATAAGGAGTTTGGAATACCACGTATTACCTATGTGTATTAGGCATGTCTTCCTTTATAAAACCATGAATGTTTCCTCTTGTCTCTTAGACAAGATATGCCTAATAATTATCTGCGATTTTCATTTATTATATAGTACGCAATAGAGCACAAACAAGTAGGTGCGAGCTCAGCTTCCAAACTACAACACATGATATTAGGAACTAGAACTGTATACAGGGTGGTAATATAATGCGCCGGCAAACTTTAACAGATAATAGTACATAAAAAATAAGAAAAGAAGTTCTGATCATCGTGATGGTAATTCCGCCGTGTTCGGAGCTACGGGCTGCGGAAAGAGTGAGAGATGTACTTTACAGCTTTAAATTTCCAACATCATTAATGGTAGAGCTGATATGCTATCTATCATCAAAAGCTTCAAACCTGATCTATTAAAAATGTATATTTAAGCGTTGAGTGCGCAAGAAATTCCCCAAAGAAAGTAGAGGTTCCGAGAAATTTTCTGAAGTAAAGGTGGGTCGAAATGAGCATGAATGGAATGACTTCCCAGCAGGTAATAATAATTCGTTTGCGACTTTTCTTCAGACAATATCTGGGAATCACCTACTTCTTCTGAAAAATCTCTTGCGGACCCAGTGCACAATTTTGAAATATACAAATTTAGATGGAACAATTTTGAAGTCTTAAAGAATAGCTTGCCGTATCAGCTCTAGTTTTATTGGATATTTTAACCTCTACAGTTCATTTATCTGTAGCTTCGAAATTTGGCAGAATTTTTACCCAGATGACTATGGTTTTCTCATTATTTTATGTACTATCATCCCTCAAAATGTGTCGGTGCATTACATTAGCACCCTGTATCAAGAAACGAATGGACGCTGCTCATGCTCAGCACCGAATGCCCTTTCGGAAAAAAAAAATATATATATATATATATGTAAGTTAAAAGCATGGTGAAAGATTTACTTACGCGGAAGGAAGATATTTCTATTAACTTTATCAATTTAGTATTTAAATTCCCGCGTTTTATACTCCTTCCTTTGTTCTCATTCCTGTATATATTATTAATATACAGTATGCCGCATGAAAATATCCATTTTTATAACAAGGGTTAGATAATACAGCACACTTTAAATAAACGTATCCGGCTCAATAATAAGTGCTTATTATTATTATTATTACAGGTAACGATATAGGAGTCATATTCTAGTCGATCAGTATGCTCTTAGTTCTTGATATCATTTCCAGCCCTGTTTAGCAATAACTGGATCAAGTACCTAAAAAGTACCGTAGTTACATAGTTACACGTATCAGTACATGTACCTAGGTACAGTTTAAGGTCTGTACGTAGGTACCAAAAAAAAATGTACCTAACCCAATCTCTTGGAATATAATCTTCGTTTGTCCCCCATCCGAGCTACATGACCTGCCCATCTTAGTCGTCGCAATTTCATTCTTCTTTCAACATCGGGTGAGTCATAAAGTCGGTGAAGTTCTTCATTACGCAGTCTTCTCCATTGTCGAGTCATTTCGGTCCGTATATCTTTCTCAAGACCTCATTTTCAAACACTCGTAATTCATGTTTATCTGCTAGGGTCGTACTCCAACTTTCGCAACCGTGAAGTATTACCCATGCAGAAAAACCGTTCAATATTTTAACATTTCAATATCTTAGAGAAAACGCACACGTTAATTAAAAGTTAAAACATACACGCTGTACGTTAATTACTGAAATTGTGTGTATACCATTTTAAGGAGCTGACTTAATCCTATAATAGTGATTTAAATTTTCACTGCGGAAGTGAAAAGAAGGAGTCGGCACACCTCTTGATAGAAAATATCATTTCTATAGGAGTTGGCTGGCATAATGAGGGTTTAAAAAATCAAGAAAATTTGTCTACGTGGCTGATTTTTGTGTTTTTTTTTTTTTTTTTTACTTTCAAAACACGTGTAAAATCTGTTTATCATTATTAGTAGGATGTTATCATCTGTTTATCAAAATGTTTATATTTTTTCGTAAGTGGCAGACAGCTAAAAATGTAAAGAAACTACCGTAAGTTCAAACGAGATGGAAAACTGAACAGTATTTAAACTTAATTCAAGAAAGAAAGAAAGAAAAAAAAAAACCTTAAAGTGAAATATATATATTTTCTTTTTTAAATGTGATTTTATTCAGTCCTGCGTTCTTTTCCAGAAAGATTTTTGTTTTTGTTTCTAATGTCATGACATGGCATAGTATTGCTTGTATTCTCTGTAAGAAGGGATTTTGTTCGGGGAAAATGTGTCCTACCCAGTGCTGGATTTAAGCTATTTGGGGTCTCTGGCTATTGATTGCCACCCTGGGGGACAAACTCTGTTAGGGCTCCTGTTACTTATCGGCCCCCTGTATCCGCAAAAGTAACTGATTTATCCTTGGCGCGGCCCCTAATTAAGTGGGAGCCCTGGCCTTTCAGCAACGTTTTACCGAAGGCGTACTAACGTAATAGAAGAAGAGGCGGAAGGAGGGAACTGGTGCTAGTGAGCGGCCATGTTACCAATTGAAACCATGTAACAGTATGGACAAGTTATGGAGGCGGGGAAATTTTAATTGTATTACGTCCTGGTTCTCCTCTCCTACTATGTGAACACGCCTTAGTCGAAGCGTTTTTATCGTCTTTGTGAAGTTCCTGTACACCTGCCTTTAAATTCTGATATGTACGTACTTTTTCTCTACATTCTTCATAATTTTATATATGGTTTTAGGGCGGCCATTTTGAATCCAAGATGGCGACTCCTATAATAGCTTCCCAAGCGGGTTCAGTATCTGATCATGTGCGAAAAATCATTCCAATCGGTCAAGCTGTTTTGGCGTGATTCAAACACAAACACATCACTTTCATTTTTATACATACAGATATATAAAGTACATACAGAAGAAGGCCAGATATGCAATATAATAGGTGAAATTGAAAACGTTCTGCACGTGCGCAAGTACTTATGAGAAACGGATGGTGTTTTGTGTTGAAATCTGAGCTGGCCGACTGCGGTTTCTGTACCGAATTGCACTTTCGTGACTGTGTTTCCTTTACTGAGTCCCAGGTATTGTACCCAGCTTAATTTTCAACACAACACACCATTTCCATAACCCGTTTCCCATCAGTACATGCGCACGTGTAGAACGTTGTCAATTGTTTTTGATATGGACGTTCGCCTTTTTCCTTTTCTATCTCTTCTAATCGTCCACGTGTGTTCAGTGAACACTCTTCTTGTCGAACGACTGAAGATGGGAAAAGCCGAAAATTGTAGCTGACTATATAGTGTTAACTGTATAATAGGCACGTGATCTTCGCCAAGACATTACGTAAGTACAATTCCTTTCCTCTCCATTCATATATAATATGAGGACCTACAAATTTGTGAATAGCAACCTGGAAAAGTCAGTGAATCGTTATGGCTAAATCAGTGGGAACTCTGTACATAGTAATGTGAGACACATTACTTAAATGTATTGAATGGATGAACTGTGTAATTGATGGGCCTGCCATATTACCTTCTTGAATGTATTTGGACGATTACTGCACGGGTATTGGTATATAAAGTACAAATTTTACACCCATTAATGAGTAAATGTGAAGAAATGAATAAGTGAAGGTCTTATATTATGTTCACTGATCATTCAACCATAGTTTAGATACTTGAAGTAGGGTCGATTGGGTTAATTATGGGACACTACTTATTGAGTGTAATTTTGATGCAGGAATATGGTACGTACTAAGTAAAATAAATTGTAACTAGCGTTTTTCTTTCAGGCTCGTTCATTTAGTTACTAAATGATTTTTTTCAAGTCATTTGTTGCATGTTGAATAAAAGATAATATGTATCTAAAAACATACTTTAAATAATCAGTTTATTTTTTTTTTATTTATTTTTTTTTTTTTTCCTAACAAACTTTTTTCAGCTCCGTAACCATATTAATTTCAGGACTCTGGAGAGTACCTCTACAAAGTTGAAGCGATCCAAGAGAAAACTGCATTGCCAGTCGGAACCCAGTCTTTTCATTTAACAGATTGATCTAACGGAGTGTGATTGAAATTTATCAAATAAGAGCCTAGAATCCCCAAATTATATATAGGCGTAGGCCTGCATTTCTGTTTCTCCTGAATGCTGAAAAGAATATTATAGAGCTTTGCAAAGAAATTATTGAATTTGAATTTTATTTATGGCCTTTAGGCATCTAAGGCTTAGGCCGGGATAGGAGAGGGGGAAAGGATTTGGGAAGGTGTTGGCCAGGGCCTATGTTGAAGGTGCCATCCCGGCATTTGCCTGGTGTGACTGAGGAAAAACCTCAGTCAGGATGGTCGGCCGCTGGGATAGAACTCACGACCTCCCGAATGCTACGGCGGCTCAGTGGGAAATAATTGAAGTTTTAATACATGAATACATGGAAAAAAATACGATCTTGGTCTAATTTTTAGTCACTGCGTGAATGTTTGCTTCTTCGTTCTCTGTTTTACTTGTAAGTAGCTGTATAAGATTTTGTAGTGACTGAGGGCTGTGTCTCAAAATTATTACCCTATTAACCGGATGAAAATGCCATTTGCAGAAAGCACAGAATTAGGCGTATTAACATTTGCCCCTTGTGTATCAGAATTACGTTTTTGCAGGATGATTATGATACACACTTAAAAAAAAAAAATCAATAACAAAATAAGAGTTACTTGCTTCAATCTTTTACTTGTAAGAATTACTCTATGCTTGATCATTTAGCTAACTGTTTGTATAAAGCAAATATTTAGTAATTAAGAAATCCTAAAAGATTTAAAAAGTGCATCAAAATTACTATCTAAAGTATTTACTTGAATGAATGCACTAGTGAATTAATGAGAGATGGGAGATTTTACATTACGCTAATGAAATATGTTGATAACTCTGTATAATCTCTTTATGACACATGAATTCAACTCTCATATGTGAAAAAATGAATAAACAGATAAATCTATATTATTTAGAGCAAAAAACATTCAAAAAGAAATGTCGGAAAAGCTAGTGACGAAATTTTGAAAGAATAACGTAACTATAAGTGAAAAGCATGTTGGAAACAGTCGTTGAAACCCTCATTTCTCCAAACGCACACAATTCAGGTGCGACTGTTTTGTAGAAACATTTAAAACAATAATTATTTACTACGGGTATAACAAGGTGCAAAGAGTCTGTTGTATGTAGCATGTAAAATTTTGTTCCATCGATGTTACGGTAGATAGTTTTCAGTGTATGAAGTGATTCAAGTAATTGTATCTCAAATATTATTATTAGTTCCTAAAATTGCATCTTCTTTTCTTTCAGTTGGGAGAGGTTGGACTCTTCTGACAATGGCATTGGAAGTAAGAAACGGTTTACGTGTACCTTGTGCTGTAAGACATTTTCCAAGAACTCGAATTTGAGGGTTCACATGACGAATCACGACAAAACTGAACCACTATCTTGTCAGAAGTGTGGGAAGACCTTTTTAACGATATTCCAGTTGAATGGGCATAAAGCTGTTCACGGAAGCAGCGGAAAGTGGTCATGTGACCAGTGCAACAAGTCCTTCTCCAAAAAATGTGATTTGACAGACCATAAAAAGTATCACGGGGATGGGAAGCCTTTTGTCTGCCCTGTTCCTTACTGTGGGAAACGATTTGCTTGGCGGAAGGGTCTCAGTCAACACCGAAAGATCCATTTACGTGCGAAAGAAGAAGGAACAGATCTCCAGTATGCTTGTATATTTTGTACGAAACCTTTCACCCAGAAGAATAGCCTCAAAAGGCATCTTTTAAGTCATACCGTGGAATGTGAGTTTACGTGTAAACGTTGCTGGAAAACGTACACGGATAAGGACTCTCTGAGACAACACGAGAAGATTCATACTGGTAACTACACGTGTGAATTATGTGGGAAAGTGTTCCCTGGGAAAAGCCATCTCCAACGGCACGTCAGATCCCATACGGGCGAGACCCCATTCCATTGTAGGTACTGTCCCAAGAGTTTTTCCGACAAGAGCCATCTGTTAAGACACGAAAGAATCCACAATAATGATGGCGCTAGTTATTCTTGTGATCAATGTGGAAAATCCTTTGCCCAAAGGAACTATCTTGTCCAGCATGCAAGGACTCACATTACTAACGCCCCCTATCAGTGTGAGTTCTGTGAAAAATCCTACTGTGAACGTTTCATGCTTGTTCGCCACACACGAATTCATACCCAGGAGAAGGTGTACTGCTGTGAATTTTGTGGTGAGGGCTTCACCCAGAAGAGCCATTTTTTAAGACACACGAGAACTCAGCATTGTGACACGCAAAATGAATTGCAGAGTTAACGTTTGTTTTCATTACAGCACTTATTATTATGGTAAGTTTAAGAAATATTGTCATGGTATTAAATGAATACTTGTTGTCTTTGATCTTTTAATTATTGTTTTTATGATGAGAGAGATATATTTTTGAAGAATTGTTATCAAGTTGTATTGACTTCTTAAATATAATTATCAACCACCACAGATCTTCACATATATGTGTCTTTTTCTTATTTGCTTTTCCGCTGAAATACATTTCCTGTTTACCTTCGTATTAATGTATAGGTCATTCCATCGCAAGTAGGACTACGCGGTTTGTCAATATATCGATATGGAGCGATTTTTCGATTCCATTTGTACGATTTTTTTTTATATATATATAAACTATATCCTATTTCCAAGGATTTTTTTAAATGAACAGTATTCGATTTAAATTATATTTCGGTATGAAATATTCGATTTTTGACTTGTTAGCAATATCGATGTTCGATATAAAAAATTTGGAAATCTCAGAGCCCTAATCGGAACTTGTCTTCGAGTCTTCACTTATCCACCATAAATTTTGTTCAGATTCGGTATACAGCTTCAAATAGTTAAGCTCTAAAAGATTTAGCTAAGAAAAATCCTCTATTGTACACACAGGTGCAATAATTGGGGGTTAGGGATCTTAATCAAGAAGTTGCAAGTTAAAAATAAAACTGCTGAGTTCCTGTTGGCATCTAAATTGTAAGTCCGTCACACAGTTTAGGAATGACGTCCCTCAGCAAGCACTAATCCTATATCAAAGGGATGAAGGAAGTAGCGACCATGGCCTTTAGGCACCATCCTAACATTGACGAGTTTGAACCTAAGAAAGCCCTGGAAAACCTCATTCAGGATGGCCGGCAGCAAGACTCGTACCTGCATTCCTCCCTTGTGCCGATTCCAAGTCCGCGAGTCTCAGCAGAGGATTTGGGCAGGTTACCAAAATGTTGCTCTGCATGGAATCTACGAAATCTTGGCACTCGTAAATTTTGATGGGATGAAGTTTGGGTGCAGGAAATCTCGTTGCCAAAATGTCTGTGCTGTAATACTTTGACGTATTATTGGATGTTGCAGTTAGAAAGGGAAATAAGAATTTCGCTCGTGGGATACAAAATATAATATTAATAACATACAGAGGTGTTGAATATATAGCTGTTTAATGTACATTACATTGTAACAGAGTTTGAAAAGGTTCTGTCTTAAGACATCTTCTCATATCTTAACTTTGGACTGAGACTTAGATGCCTGAAGGCCATAAATAAAATTCATATCTTAATTCATCCAGCTTTCCAAATGCGTTTCTAGATGCAGTGGTTAACCAGATGGAACATTCGTTAGGGTCAACACCTCATGATTTGGCAGCAGTTGTAAAACAGCTGACGTTTTAAATACATACGTGGCGGTATTGCATTTAAATCCTTAACGCAAGTTTTCCATTTTTTTTCCATATAATTATACTAAAAAAAAATAGTTGCGGTACCATTTTCTGAAGTAATTGAAAAAATAAGTTATGCCCTTTTTAATCCAGAAGAGTCTCGCTGCATAATTGAATTTATGTATGGCCTTTAGGCGTCTATGGCTCAGGCCCCCCGCTGTCTAATAAGCAGCAACAATAGATAGTCATAATGGTGGTCAGTTTTCTGTAGCCGTTACTTTTCTAGTATAGTGAGAGGCACAGTACTATGCTTCAATTTCTCATCGTTTTCATTAGAGAGAAAACTTCAAATAAGGCAGCAGATAAGACAACGCCACCTTATGTGAAATCGACCAGCACGAGTTGCTCGACCATGTTGATTTTTTTTTATATTTGCACCATAGATAACCCTGTTAGTAAGCAGCACAAATCAATTTTTATTTTATTTTTATCAGCAGCCATTTTGAATCTAGGCTTACTTTTCTTCACTGCTGCAAGCAAAAATAGGGCTTTGCAAGTGTTTAGAAAAAAAAAACCACTACCCTTTTCTCATTAAAAATAGAAGGTTCTGGTTTTCACTAGTTGAAAGAAGATATTTTGGACTTTTAGAAAATGTATAAAAATTTTGAAAAATATTTTTGAAATCTGAACTTAAGGGGCTCAAATTTCGACCTTACTCATGAGCCAAATCATAGTTCTTATGGACTATTTAAGGTGAGTTGGGGTTGAAACCCCATCCTTGTAGTTTTTTTGTGTAAGAACTATGCCTATTACCGTTTCCAGGGATGTAAGAAGAAAGTTTGGATTTGGCCCCCTTCCTAGCATTTTTGGCATCGAAGTTGAGAAAAATCGAAATTTCGGGAATTTCCGAAAAGGGACACCATATAGAAAATTATTGTTTTTGTCCAACAATCTATCTACTAATACTGTAGAAAACCTGCAAGTTTCATTCTGGGGTTCGAAGTGGTATAGTGGTCTCTAAGCATGAGCAAAAATAGTAATAATTAGGCAATCGGAAATACACCATAAATGACCTACATTTAAGTTCTCTACGCTTATTTATTTTATTTTATTTTTAGCAGTCTCATATCAATGCTTAATGTAGGTCATTTATGGTGTATTTCCGATTGCCTAATTATTACTATTTTTGCTCATGCTTTGAGACCACTATACCACTTCGAACCTCAAAAGGAAACTTACAGGTTTTTTGTACAGTATTAGTAGGTAGATTGTTGGGCAAAAACAATTTTTTTCTATCAAGTGTCCGTTTTCGGAAATTCCCGAAATTTCGATTTTTCTCAACTTCGATGCCAAAAAAATGCTAGGAAGGGGGCCAAATCCAAACTTTCTTCTTACATCCCTGGAAACGGTAATAGGCATGTCAAGTTCTTACACAAAAAACTACAACTTGAGGTTTCAACCCCCCAAGTCACCTTAAATAGTCCATAAGAACTATGATTTGGCTCGTGAGTAAGGTCGAAATTTGAGCCCCTTAAGTCCAGATTTCAAAAATAATTTTCAAAATTTTTATACATTTTCTAAAAGCCCAAAATATCTTCTTTCAACTAGTGAAAACCAGAACTTTCTATCTTTAATGAGAAGAGAGCAGTGGCTTTTTTTAATAAACACTTGCAAAGCCCAATTTTTGCCCGCCGCAGTGAAGAAAAGTGAGCCTAGATGATTCAAAATGGCTGCTGATAAAAATAAAATAAAAATTGTTTTATGCTGCTTACTATCAAGGCTGTCTATCGTGCAAATGTGAAAAAAAAAAATCCCAAATGGGTGAACAACCATTTGCATAAAAATTGATCGCTTTCACATGGAATGAACCTACAGAGAAAAATCGAAGACCAAAGGTAAGGAAGTGAGATCGTTTAGAGTGGTCATCTACAATAAAAATGTGGCAGCGAAGTGTCCAATGGGTTATTTTGATTTTCGTGTTTATTATTTGATTCAAGGGAAAGGACTGTCAAATTACACGTGCGTAAACTGGGGTTTGATGATCTGGCTCATGTGTTCCAGAAGATGAAAAAAAAAAAAAAACATGAATCGTCATTATTACGTCACGATTATAGTGAAATTTATCGTGAAGACAACAGTTAGTTAGTACACAGAGACGTAGCATTCGAAGACAAACTGAGCAAGTGCGAAACATGTAGGTGCATTCTATCAAGCATAGTTGATAGTATTACGTTTCGAGGAGCCACAGAAATAACGCTGCGAGAAGATGATGAAAGCAGTGATTCAGAACACTCGGGAATTTTTCACAGGCTCGTTAATTTACGTTTTCAGAATTAGCTGGACCACATCGAAAGAGATTCAAAGCGATTTACTTTCATCTAGGCTACACATATGTCCAGTTTTGTAAGATACACTTTTTTTCCTTTTGAATACATACAAATGTCAGTGTCTTAGGTGCAAATAGTAAAAATCTGTAAATACTTTGAAGACACTTTTACATTTACATATATTTAGATGCACCAAAACATAAAGATTACATAATTAACACTTAACATACGCCTTCCATATTAAAAGGAAGCTTTGTGGTATCTGAAGATGCTCCTAGCTTAAGGGGCGAAAAGCTTCGTGTATTAGAAGTTTCAACATTTCAGAGCGTTAAGGTGAATTCTCTTTCGATACACTTGTCCTCCGTATGTATTTTAAAATGTCTGTATTCATAGCGTTCTATAATTTAAAGGAACAAAATATGGCAGGGCAGGACAGTGAGTGGGAAGAACTTAAGATTGACACCAGTGATTGGACTTGGAAAGATGTAGTCGTCTCATAAAAGAGAGGAACGTCAGAATAGACTTCTAATCACGAAAGTGAGTTTCAAAAGTAAATGTGACATCCTTTCAAATGCTCACCTAGCGAGAAACAGCGTTTTGTTTAATTAGTGACAAGATTATGCATATGAAAGCCGTTCAGCATATGTTCGTTTACCAGTCAAGCAATAGCGGACTTTCTCATTAATAGTTGGTACTTGGAAAAGGAGGCGACAAACTTAATATTTTGCAGATAGTTCGATGATTGTTATGGCGTATGGAAAGGCTCTAAGAGGTAGTTAAGGAAGTTTATAGAAATACTGAATGACGAAGGGAAAGGGCTGGAGTGTAAGATCGAAGAAAATCCAAGGTTTTAAACTTAATGAATATGATGAAGAAAAAGACAAAGGAGAGTAGATTCGTTACGTCCTGGATCCTAAAAGACTGCATGACGAATATACTGCGGCAGAAGTGACAGAAGACACGGGGATCTTGTGTGCAGTGACAGTTCTCAGATACCAGGAATACGGGGGTTATGTACAGAACATTGTTTTTGTTGGTAAGAATGTTGTTCTATTCTACCTCCCTGTTGAAGAGAGTTCATATCTGAGTGGTTGGATTGAGAGCTGCTGCTACTTGGATATTTTTCACTTCAAGTGCTACCAGTCGTACTGTCTCTTGAGCTGAATCATTGCTGGTCTGCAAAAGCGAGTTGAGGTGGTCAGTGTTTTGTCATATGACTTCGTTATTTTTGGATTCATAATAGAGCTGAACAGGTACCATAGAGGCGAAGAAAATGTTGAATATACTTGATACTAATGTTAAAGATATACGTCCACGAGATTTTTTCTGCATATGATAACTGTGTTCCTCCCCACGATTTCCTCCAATTTCTTTTTTCCAAACTGGTTGTATTCTTTTTCTTTTACGCATTGGGCACGATGGATACAATAATTGTAGTTACCTCATTGGAATCTGCAATCCGTGGTCAATCCAATGAGGTATGAATCGTTACTGTAGGATAATTACAATTGTGATCAGATCCTTCAAAGCAAAGGTCTATGATTTTCATAAAATTCCAGGCGGGCGTGTAAAGGTTGCCGGACATTCAACTTTACTCGCTCCACAGTGTCAAGGGTGAACCGTGAGTACTTCATTGGAAGCATTACGACCCATCAGGGACAACGCAGTGGGCGACCACATGTGCTGAATAAGCGTGACCAGCAATGTTTGGGCCGACTCGTCCGAGCAAACAGACAAGCAACTGTGCGTGATCTGACTGTAGGACGTCCCAGGAACATGTTTCAGAGGTCAGCGCAGCGCAATTTGTCTACATGGGATATCGCAGCCGAAGATCGACATGTGTGCCGCTACTAATCGCTGCCCATCGGCGGCGGCGATTCACACGGGCTCGGGAACACGTGGATTGGACCTTAGAGGACTGGCAACGCGTAGCGTGGTCAGATGAGTCACGTTTCCAGTTGGTACGGATGGTAGGGTCCGGGTGTGGCACATAACCCATGAGGCCATGAACCCAAGTTGTCAACAAGGCACTGTGCGAGCTTACTTTAGCAATCTTTGAGTGGAATGCCCTACTTGAACTAGTGTATACTTTTGCATTCGAGTGGGGAGTGGGAACATGTACTCCTATGCCTTGGCTGCCGCGCACACTTGCTGAAAAACAGGGTACAAATAACAAGTAAGATCTGCAGTCTTAGCTAATACAGTTTGTTATGGGTGCCGCAAAACAGTATGATTGGCTTGTCCAAAGTAAGTATATTATAAACTAAGAAAGTAGCGCAGTCTTAGTCCTCCGAAACTGATAACCAGGGTTGCGGGTTGGAGTTCGTGTGACGTCATCCGGAGTTGTATATATGGAGGAACCAGCTAACGGCGCATGCTATTCAACATTTGACAGTGTGAATTACGCCTTTCTTCTAGGAAAAATGTGTTTGTTGGGTACAGAGATTGTTTTCTTTTGCTGTGAATCATTAATTATTTTATTTCATTTGTTTATTTTAATTGCAACTCCCAGGTCGAAAACCGGAGCATTCGAAAGCAAGCGTTTGAGACACTTGAGAAATATCTCCTTGTAAAAAATGTCTTAAACCTACAAAATTTGTTTCATTGAGTTCTTCAGCAAGCGAAAATTGCGAGAGCAATAACAAAACATTTGGGAAGAAAATATGGAAGCAGAGAAGGAAATTAAACGTGTTCAGAGATAAAGCGATGTGACAGTGACGAGACTTAGAAAAAATGTAACCGTCCACAGGCACAAGTAAAGTACTTGAGAAACACAAACAAGATCATAAAATATCGATTCATTAGCATACGCAAACATCAAGAAAAGGGTTCTTGAAATTCTTAAGCACTATTTTTCACAGACAAGCAAATTCAGAGTTCATTGAACCGAAAACGCAGAAAACGAGGGGTCCAAAACTAATGTTTTGAACTCTTTATCGCTAAGATGTGTTTCGCGATGTACGTAAAAAATTAAATTAAGATATCTCTTCCAAGTAAATCAACTTGAAAAGCGTGGACTAAACAATTTCAATGCAAACCTGACTATTAGAATACATACCGTAATTGATATTATGAACAGTTGCGGTAATTGTTATTATAGTTACAATGTTTAGTATTTTGTTTAAAAAGAAATAAAATATTAAAAATTTTGGACATAGATGGGTCTCCTGCAAGTATGATAACATACAAGAATTTGCAGTCTCGATTTTTCTTTCTTTTTTTCGTGCAAATTTTGTATTAGTGGAATTATGATAATTTAATCAAATATTGATCTGGGTTTTGTGTTTTCTGTCCTTTGATGCTGGCTGATACCTTTTGGGTGTATATATATACTATGGAACGTATGGAGGTACTATGTCCACTTTTGCAACTTTTGAGAAAAAACAATTTTAAAGTTTGAAATTCCATTTAAAATCTGTATAAATTCATTTTGTTTCTAACATTTCTAGCCAATTGGAGGTCGTTTTATAAGATATTATGTTTGGGTTTGATGCCCTTCAATACAAGGTCTTTGACTGCAGGGTTAACTCCGTTTTGCCAAAAGAAAGTGGACATAGTACCTTCTGGTTCCAGGGTAACGATTTGTGAGATTATCTTTCTTACTTTTGTACTAGGACAAAATAGCCACCTATCACTTTTTTTTTTGTGTCATGATATAGAACATAGAGTTAGGAATATAAATAGAGGGAACCTTAGGCTGTTTTGTAGGAGAGGGGAATGAAGCCAAGAGACGGAAGGGACAAGGCATTTCGGCCATCTTGTGTGGCCCCGATATTCAGAAACCCTCTTTTCCGAGTATTGCCTCTCTCAGGTGTACATATCTTCCTATCGAAAAAGGCAATCCTCACAGTACTCGGTATAGAGGGACTCTAATGGGGCCACACAAGATGGCTGCCGATGAACCGAATTTGGCTTCATGTGACGTAATGTATGTTCTCTCTATTTTCTTCCTAACTCTATGATATAGAAGCAGATTTAATGAAGCTGGTTTCTGAAGTTAATGAGTTTCAAAATTAAGAACATTACCGGAAAAAGGGTACATAGATCAAAAACGCATTTTCGGTAAACAGCTGCTAAAGATTTAAGTGCTATGTTACCAAAAAGTTTTTGAAATAATATTTATGTCGATGGCACTAAAGACCATAGAATCAGGTTTGAAAGCTGGTAACTAACCTGATAAAATTCATTGTTTGCGTCAAAATGGATTCAAAATTGTGTATGCATGTTATGTGCCCTTCTTCCGGCAATGAAAGATTTCATGATGATTAGGTTGAAGAAAGAAAGCACAAACAATTGTAAGCACAGTATTTAATACAAAAGAACATTAAAAATGACAATAATAATAGCTTTGTTAAATTGCCTTAGCAAATATTTCTTCTAATCTCTTCGTTCTTGAGATTGAAAAGAATTAAATTGCAAGAAATAGTACGTCGCATCTAAAAAGGGCAAGGTTTTGGGAACCCATTACACAGCCTAAACGGCTGGAGCTAGAAAAACGAAATTCGGTATGACGGTACAGCATCACAAGTAAGTTACGAAAATACTACAAAATGTCTCAAAAGACGCCATCTTGGATCCAAAATGGCGGACCCCAAAAATTCATTTTCAATACCGTTTGAGCTACAGAAACGAAATTTGGCATAAAGGTGTATTATCAAGAGTAGTTGAAAAAAAATATTACACCATTTTGAAAAAGTCGCCATCTTGGATTCAAAATGGCCGCCGAAACATTTTCCATACCAGCAGGGCCCAAAAGCAAGACGATAGTTTTCAGTTGCGGAAACTTTTCTACACATTTCTTCCTACCAAGCTAACGAATAGAGATATTGACTTGAAACTTGCAGGACACGTAGAAAAGAACATGGTGGATCGTCTAAAGCTATAGACCCGTTTTCCGGCAATGTCCTCAATTGTAAGTGTTTGCATGGTGTATGTAAGAAACATTACGGATCACTTGGGTTGCCTAAATAATAAACTAAACTATTAACTGTACAGATCATGTTTTTAAACTAAAATCAAACTTTCACGGCCTGATGCTAGAAACAGGTGACGCTAAATGTTATTTAAATAAATGGTACAGGTTATATCTAGCTTATTAATATTATAGTATAATTAGAAAAAAAAACTTTTTCCATGTTGTCTTCATATTTCAATTTAGAATTTCTTGAATCGATATTGAGAGAAAATGTCTATACTGCTTGTTTTAATATTCCATTTCCTAACCGAGTTGCCGTAGCTCAGTGGTAGAGCATTGGCGTAGGATTCGAGAGGTCGTGAGCCTGCGGCCAACCATCCTGTCTGAGGTTTTTCCTGTCACACCAGGCAAATGCTGGGATGGGACCTTCAACAAAGGCCCTGGCCGACACCTTCCCGAGTCCTTTCCCCTCCTCCCATCCCGGCCGAGCCTTAGGTGCCTAAAGGCCATAAATAAAAATTCAAATTTTATATCCTCAAGTTTTCTATCATAGCACAATCTACATTTTGATTTTAATTAGGCACCTTTGGCTCAGGCCGGGATAATGGATGGATGTCAACCAGGGCCTACTTTGAAAAAAACATCCCGGAATTTGTCTAGCATGACAGAAAAAACACCTGAACCATTATGGGCGGGCATTGGGATCGTTACCAGAACCTTCCAATTGCTAAGCTAACGCTCTACATGTTGTATTGAAGGTTATTCCTCGAGATCAATAAAAAGGTAGGAGTTTTTCATTACACCCAGAGTTATATATAATTCTTAGATTCTTATCCCGTTTAAAATAATTTACTCGGTATACACCGGTAAATATTTCAAAAACCTTTCGATAGTGTTGAAACGTCCCCAACCTAATGATCCCAAAAGAGGGTCGCCAGGAGCCTAGAGTACCCACGCAACGCATCTAACCTAACCTCTAGCTCCAAACATTTTCTACACCCTAGACGAGTGGCGCAGAAATGCTATCCAGATTTAAGAATATCTGGGAAAGAGGATTCCAGATCCTTGTGATCGCTGTAAAAAAATTAATTTAGATCGAGGGAGGAAATACCGGTAAGGCGACACCTCCAATATTTTAATTAGATCGTCAGTTCATACTCTGAAGTACCAGCTGGTTGAGATTAGCGACAGATTAAGAAAGAAAAACGCAAATCTTTACTTGGGAAATAATCTCAAACGATGATAAGCATAACGACTCAAATGTGACTCATACTATGTCTTTACTCACTTCGAAGTCTACAGGGTGGCAAAAGACCATGTCTTACCTTTACCTTAGTAGGGCCCACACCTGTAGTCTGGAATCGCAATTCCTGAAATAAAGACGAACGAACACATACGAATGACGGTCGCAACTCAATCCAAACGTAGTGTCATAACGCAAAATGCAAATAATATTTATTCATACAAATCACATGCTGGAGTCACTTCATATGTCAACGCAGAAATAACCAGAAAATCAATATATAGTTCCTTTCCCAAGTCATCACTTCTCAGCTGGCGAAAGAATCCTACCACTGGTCTACGGATTTATGAACCAATCTAATCTAATTAAAATCACATCACTCAATACGATAGGTTTACCGAAACACAGAAATAATTAGTATCAATTGCTGTCAACTTCACGTAACGATTTGTAGCTAATTTCCAATAGATATCAAGTCAAACATTAAATAACTCACTGCACTTTATAAATCTTACTCAACACTGTAAGAGGATTATCAACTAATGCCGTAGATCGTACCTGGTTAACTGAGAGGTTTCTACACTACGTTCACTGAACATAAACTCAAGATTGTTCGAAGAAATATAAAAATTTCAAAATTTCAATTTATTACTCTGAATGTACACATTGCACGTTTACGGATATGATAGTTTCATAAGAATCGGAACAGAATTACAGTTGAATTGTAAAAACAAACAAATTTGAATCGCTGGTATACATTGAATTAAGCAGAACTGAAAGTTACGTAGTCGCACATAAATGTCCATAATTTCTATAATAATTAATGAATTTCGTTGACATTTTCACAAATGATTCCCGAAATATTGTTGTATAATTTAGAAAAGTTTTAGCACAGTATTACTTACACGAAAGAAGTTCTAGTCCAAAATACATGGTAAAGAAAGAATCACTTTAACGTTATTAATGGTGTGACGTCATTACAGATGATTACTGCCTTATACAAAAGACGTTCTGAATAAATCTTGAAAATACAAAATATTGTTATAAAATATGACTTTGTTATCGGAGAATAGTGGCTGGAGTTGAAACCAAAATTAATTATCGAACCATGTCGAATAAATTAAAATTTACTATTAACATCGAAACGGTAGGCAAAGATAGCCGAACAGACATGTTGCTAATTTGATCAAGTAAAGAAAATATGCGGTAGCTGTCAAACATGGCTAACCGGGAATTTCGAATAGATTTGGAAAACTGGAGACGAGAAATTGGCATATGATTATTGAAATCCAACAAACCGATACTTGTAATGTAAGAATTCGGTTAATAGCGGCCCCATACTGAAATTTAGAACATACTGTACATTGTAATAAATAATCTCAAAACAAAATAATAACTAATTTTAATGAGTTGAGAATTCCGAAATAATGATGTAGCTGAATAGTCCTGGTAGCACTTGTATCGGTTTTATTTTTCTTAATACGATTTAATATATTGCATCTGAATAGACGAAATCAGTCGAAATTGAAAATTATGCTAAATTTAGTGTTTATATCTACCTCTCGTAGACAGGGCTTAGGAAGTACAGATGACGGAAAGCCCATGCATCTAGTCGCTTGGTCATTAAAATTGGAACTGAACTAACATGGCGTGGGAGAGCAATTCTCCCAGCAAACGGAGAAGAAGGCTGATTCACACCAATCAGCAAAAAACAAGTCACGAAGCATTGACTAGGGTCCAATCAAAGACAAGCGTTAGATCCAAGTCATTGCTGCGTGACTAACGAAAACCTGGATGGATAACGATTAAAAATCCAAAGAAAAATCCAAACGAAACACGCTCAAAGAGTCTAAAACCAACCAAAGAGAATGAGCTAAAGAGAACACACAGAAAGAAAACAAAACGGAGACTAAGAAAATAAAAGGGGAGAAAATAAATATAAAAATGGAACAGCAACTAGGCTGTTACAGTGTGCTATATTGATGTATATCGGGAATGGGAAGTTGGATATACATCGACAAATCAATGTAACAGATTAGTGTTTATCAGGTTGAATTCTGTTCGAAATGTTAATGCAATTTCAGACACCCTAGTTGAGGTTTTCCATAGTTATTCTCGGTCGCACCAGGCAAATGCCAAGATGGTATTTTAATAAATCCAGGACCGATTCCTGACTCCTGACAAATCATTTCCTTTGTTATTGTTGTTGGGTTAATGTAAAGAAACGATCTCCAACAAAAGACGGCAGCACTACCTCCATATCTGTCGAATGTATTTTTATCGTTACATGAAATTTCAATGCTGCTCCTACAACTTCAAGCCTAGAGAGTTCAAACTTTCAGGGAAGAAAGTTCATAACCAATTCAAGAGTTCGATCAAGCCGATTTTTAATGTTCTTTTTCTTCATTGTTGAAATCGCTTGATTGTTATTGTGAATATCGAAATCTATAACAATGAACAAAAAAGAAAATTAAAAATCGTCATTGCTCACACTCTTGAATTGGTTATGAAAATTCTTCTCTTAAAGTTAGAACTATCTAGGCTTGAATTTATAGGAGCAGCATTTAAATTTCATGCAACAATAAAAATACATTAGACATACGAGGCTTGGCTAAAAACATAACGGGACCAGCAACCCTGTCAGTAGTATAAGTGGAGCAGTGGGAAGTGCATGCGCGCAGAGCAACCTTGAACCTTCGAGAAGAAGAATGATATGAGTTGCCGCTCTCAGTCGGGTTTAGTCTGTAAGCAGCAATTGAGAGAGAGGTGTGCAATCGTATTGCCGGAAGAATGGCAAATGTGAAAATTAAGCAGCATATTAACTCGAAATTCCTTGTGAAATTAAAGAAATCACCGGGTGAGTGTGTGAAACTGTTGCAGGATGAGAACCGGACTTGTTAACGAAAATCGTCACTGGTGACGAGACGGAGTTTTCCGTATGATTCGGAAACGAAAGTCAATCCATGCACTGGAAAACTCCCTCATCACCGTGAATGAAAAAGGCAGGTAAGAGCAAATCGAAACTGAAGGTCATGTTCATTGTGTTCTTTGATATCAATGGCCTGCTTGATTGAATGTGTACCATCAAGTCAGAGAGTGAATAAACAGTATTATCAACAGGTTTTGGTGAACGTGTGAAAAAGAAAAACGTGTGTTCTTCCACAAGGACTCTCTTGTGGAAGAACAATGAGTGGATTGTCCCTCACGACAATGATCCTTCGCTTACTGGTTTGACCGTTAATCGGCCACCTTATTCGCCGGACTTGGCACCATGCGAATTTATTTTTCCAAAAGTAGAAGCCGTCCTCAAGGGAGCTGATTTTCAGACTGTGGACGATGTGAAGCAGAGAACGGCAGCGGTACTCAAGACTATGACACCTGAAGAGTTCCATAACTGCTTTCAACGATGGAAACTTCGTATGCAAACGTGTATAGATAGGGGAGGGGAGAAGCTCTTAATTTTTAAGTTTGTGACAATAAACCGTACTTTTGGCACCAGTCCAGTTATTTTTTTAGCCAGACCTCATATACGGAGGTAGTACTGCCATCTTTTTTTGAGATCGTTCCTTTCAGTACAAAGAAGCGATTGTGTGAGCTGTATGTGGGGAGAATCAAATATTGTTTCTAGATTTCTTTGTGACCATGGCGTGATTGACTTCTGGCTAACATTGCCCAAAATGATGCTTATTTACTCATTATTCACTCCGACTTTGTGTATATAGATACAGGAAACTAATTAGCTAGAAACCTAGAATCTGATTGGATGAGTGTGAATCGTGTTACCTTCAATTATATTTTATAAAGCATCAAATTTAAGTTATCTTTGTCCTACTTAATTATGCAAATATTCAACCAATACTGTGTGTATATTCAAATGTGATAAATATGTATATTGTGTATTTTACAATATGGTACTATGTCTACTTTAGTGAACACGAATTAAGTCTGTAAATCGCTGCATTCGTTATGTAGCAAAGAAGCCCAGCGTAGCTCTTCAACTTTACATACGTCATGAAACCGAGAACGGCCAACATTTCCGATCGCCTGACTGAACCCCCATGGGCTTAGCAGTCAAGATAACAAACAATTTCGGCTGTAAACTGCTATAAACAAATTACTTTTCAAAAGCCATAACAGTTATAACAATTTGGCAAAATTAACTGTATTAAAAATTAAAATTATTTTTTGCAAATTGATTTACTGTGTGATGCAGTGGAATTCAGTTCAGACACGGAATATTTCACGAAATTTTCACATGTACAATATTAAATATCAACAAAGTTATGTTACGGCTTGCGGTATAGTTCTTTGAACAGACGGTGACTCATCTGAAAGGTAAGACTAAAGGTCCATCCGAATCCACCATTTAGTACCCTTGATTATGCCGTTGTGCCGTTTGATGCGCCGTTGTTGCTATCCGAATTGAGCGGCGTAGGGCGTAATGAAGGGTGTGTATCGACGGCACATCTTGTGTACGCTTGGATGTAACGTACCCACCGTTTGTGCGGCTAGAAGCCATATTTGAAGAAAGAGATAGTAATTTGTTGATTTGAAGATATTAAATATATGTGTGTTTGTGTGTGTGTTTTAGTTTTTTTTAACGTTAATCAACTTTTCTTAATAGTTCGATAAATTTCCGCTAATAAATGCAATCGTTTGTGGAAACCAGGTGTTATGACTTACGGTGATTTGTGGCCCACGCTATACATAACTGATTTCAGATCAGTTTCATTAGAAATAATGAACAAATTTTACTTTGGGGCCCTAAATGTATAAAATTTACAGGAGAAATGTAATGTTTGCAAAGCGTGTGGAAAGTACGTTGAAGTGTTAAAGACAATGTGCATAGCGTGTAATAAAAATATCTCACATTACATTTCTCTAACCTGTCTTTGCTCTTTCGACACTGTAGTCCGAGATTTTGAAGCATAAATACGCACCATACAAAGCATTCATATAGTTCCGCATCAGTGGATAAACTAGAGTGCGTATTTAACGAAATAATAATGAGACATAATTTTTCATAATACTTTATAAATTTCTGGTTGTCATTAGGTTCTATAGAAGTGTCAATTTAAATTATTTGGAAGGGAATGACGTAGAGACCGTACATATGTCTTAATAGCTGGCGGAACCTGGGGTCCCGAAAGTAAAGTTTATCCTAAATAATAGGGATACATTTATCCCTTACGCAAGCAACTTAACCTTTGTTAATTACCCATGTGTAACTTTGTACACATGAATTAAAAGAATGTAATGTTATGTATAGTGCGGACCAGGTAATGTAACCTATCACGGAGCTGCTCTATTGTAAACACTTCAGGGCCCTTGTACTCTTTTAACTTTTTCGTATTTGATGCAATCTAGCCTAACCTTGCTTTAACGTAGCGTGTTGAGTCTCAAGCCAGCATATGAAAGACATGAATGAGATTGTATGAAAAAGTTAAGAATAATAGGATCGTGCAGTGATTATAATCGAGTACACCCCCAAACAAATTACTTTTGTTATGTGAAGGTTGCATCACGTTCTTAGCGTTGTCGTACCTAATGAGAAACCGTATTATTGGATTTTGTACACGGTAGAAAAACCACGTCGATAAATTTACGAATTAATATAAACCTCATGCCAAAAATAGTATGTAGACACATAAGAAAAGGAAAGTACTTGGTTTAGGAGTAAATGGATGATCCGCTCGTGTAGAGCTTATCAGCTTCTCTTCAGGTTATATTAAATTTGATAACGTTGAAAATAACAAAAAATCTAACCGAGTACTCTCGGAATATTAATTCCACTGATGCTTTATTCTCATGGGAACAAATCTACTTTAGGATAAGCACGCTTCAATCAAAGTTTTCCTAACCTAGTGTAATCAAGATTAATGAAAACTAGATTAAATTAACCTGTTACCCTAATGGGAGAAATTTAAACAACAAGAAAAGAAACCAAGTAAAACAGTTCCGGAGTTACGATAAATGGTCCACCATCGTATCAATAAAGTTTACATGTACAAGGTCGCAGATGGGACTACAAAAAACTTTATTTACTGTTTCGAAAGTAAATTTACCTAACCTGAGTACAAGATTGTATTGGAGCAGTCGGCTACCATAGTTCTTACAGAAAAAAAAAGTCCAGAGACAAGCTTAGTACAATCTGCAATAGTAGTATCACGAGATATTTTAGCGCTATGCTTAGGGGTTTTCTACACAGCAGCAAGGAAACACCTAGAGATGTGACCATGACTTGCTAAATGATAATTTAAATTTTTAGAGTCTCCAGATATCTGAGTGATAGGTGAGGGAGTCGACCACAGGTGACCTAGTTTCAAAGTATAATCCCCGTATTTACCTGGTACAACAACAAAACACGGAAAAACTTCAGGCAGGCCATAGATATCGACCCCGGACCTACCGAATACAGATATCTGTTTGAATTGCTGTCCTAGAATATCTACTTTCGCGTCACTTGTGTTTCTATGTGCAGGTTTGCATAACGAATTTTCTTTTATTTTTTTCTTTTATTTTACTACATTAAAATTTTCAAACCGCAACAACAGAAGTGCCTTGATTTGATATGTCACATAGGGTTCTACCCTTTCTCATACCCCGATAGAGGGGTCACCCCCTCCAAAATTTTGAGTATAACTTTTAAAATTGATCCTGAAAAATTCTACGTACTATTCCCAGCCCCACCTATTTGCCTTTGTAGAAATCCAGTAAGATGTTGCATATTTTCAGATATCATTCTTCGAGGAAATTTATTATTTTCTCACGATCTGCATTTAGTAAACTGTTGCAATGTAGTTATAACATTTGTTGGTAACTTTCTGTTTAACATTTTACTTTCTTCGGCCTGAGCCGAAGTTGCCAAAAAGCCTTAAATAAAAATTCAATTCAATTCCCATTTCTTCGGAATAAGACCTTCAACATTCATACATGTACCTTGCGTCCGTTAGGTTTCAACTGTTATTGCAGTAGTGCCATCTACCGTTTGAAATCGGACAACGGCGCTAAACAGGGTACAACGGGACGATGCAAATAGTACACTCGACGGTGCACCGTTGGATTCGGTTACAGCTTAAATCATGTGTATGGATTTATAAATAAAAGTTTGTGTATTGTGACAGAGTTGCCAGACTGGGCGAAAAGTAGCGAATTGAGCTACCTCTAATGTGATTTGGGTACCGATTTTTGGAATTGGGCGACTTGCGACTTTTTGGGCTGATCTTGTTTTTCAACTTGGGCGTAATATTGATACTTTTAAAAAAGATTGGAAAATATGACAAAACATGTTTCTGTTTTATTGTTATGCATTTGGTCATTAATAAGTGTTGCAGTATATGCTCATTTTAAAGTCCAATTCATGTACTGGTTGCAGGAAAAGAAACGTTACCTGAATGAGTTGTACCTTAATGAAAACATCCTAACTATTTCTAAGGGATTTTATCGTCACAGCGGACCCATGCCGAGATGGTACTTTACAATAAGTCTGAACGTCTATATTCATATACTCTCTCCTACCTTATCCTGGCCTAAGAAAATGATGCCTAAATAAATTCAAATTCACCGCGAAAAAAAATCATATGAGGTTAACAGAGATCGGCAGAAAGAAACCGATATTGTGATTTTCATTTGCTGCACTATTGGCCTACTTTAAACAAGTTCAAAGCTTTAAAAACAATTCATACTACTAAGGCAAATGAAATTTTCTTTAGAAACGAGGTTCAGGGGAAGGCCAAAGGAAAATCAATTACATTTTTTTTTATTTGAAGCTTTTGGCATCTGTGGCTCAGGCCGGAATGAGTTAAGAAGGTATCGGCTAGGACCTTTCTTAAGGTACTTTCCCGGCATTCGCCTAGTGAAGCTGAGGGGAATCCCAGGAACTCCCCAGTCAGGATGATCGAGTTGATACCTCAAAATAAGTCTGACTGGCTGAGGGGTTCCAGGATTCCTCCTTTCGCCCTCACAAAGTCAATAATTGAGCCCCCCACCCTAATGGGACTGTATAAATAATAATTCACAGCTATATTCAATCCACTACTGGATGAGGCCTCTCCAGAAGGGAGGCGTTGGTCTACTGCTCCCACGCTGACCAGACGTGTAGGGAGAGGACAGCCGAAGCTCTCAACTGTGATTACCACTGTCTTTTATTCACAGGAACTCCCCAATTGGATCACGATGCTGGATGGGCACCGTTCCAGACCCTCTCACTTTGGAAAAAAATCCCTTGGCAGAGCTGGAAGTCGAACCCGGGACCAGCGATAAGCTAGTAGTGACTTTTCCTGTTGGATTACTAAGTGGAACGCCAGGGTTTAAAAAAAAAATCCAATTCTAACCAATGGTTAGTGTTTTTTTTTATACAACTTGGAAATGCGTATACTGTACTTTATGTACAAAAATAAAAAAGTTACTGTACAGTATTAAAAAAAAATCAGGTCTCAGGTAATCGAACCCGGGCACCCTCATTAGATTTCCAATACCTTACACACTACACCAAACCAGCAGGTGTCAAATATTGCTTTTCAGTGTTCTTTATAGCAGCGCACCCACGAGTCCAAACACTTGTCCAAGTTGATTACGTTTTTCACGATTTGTTTTTTTCCCCTAGTCAGCCGTAACACTTGAACTTAGATATTTGTTCTTTTCTTTCGTTATACGCAATACAAAGGCCAAGAAGCGATATATCATCGACCTGAGCACGTAGTATAATTTATTCTCTACGTAGCGTGTTCAAGAAAGATAGCGTGTGGGAGGGTGGTTGTTTTTGTTGTTGCTTGTTCCTTTACAGAGTGTGTGTGTGTGTGGGAGAGAGTAAGTGAGACCTCCCACCTAATGAAAATTATTTATTCCCAGATATACTCAAGTTTACGCCGTTTTTCCCTTACAGTGCTAAACTTACAGCATAAAGTTTGTTTAAATGTTGTAGCAAACTTTGAAATGACAAGTTTGTAACTCCAAATTTGCTACATCATTTAAACAAACTTTATGCGGTAAGTTTAGCACTGCAAGGGAAAAACAAGGCTAGTACAAACTTGGCATAAACTTGGGTGCCATCTGGGATAAGACCCAGTCATTAGATACAGTAGTGACAGAGGAAACTGTCAGTGGCAGAGGCTGTCTGTAAAGGGTATATTATTATTATTATACTTTTATTTTACATGGCAAAAGTTAAGGCTGATAGCCTTGTCTTCCACTTAACCATGATACATAATTTACATGTCAGAAGTAAAATACACATAAATACAAAATCCTAAGTTGATAAAACATATATACAGACACAATACACACACAGCCTACAACTACGACAAGAATACAATAAAGTAATACATGAACCCCTCCATATTATAATGAATCTATCTCTCTTCTAACTTTCCCTCCCTTCCCACTTTATCGATACAGACCCAATTTAGAACCCTCTCCACCCCAACCCCCAAATACACCCACACCCATAACACACACAATGACAAGTTAAAAAAAGAGTTAATACAAGGATAAAGACATAAAAGTATTTAAATGTACCGCATTTAAAACGAAGGTACAAACTGAAGCACGAGTATGGAGAAAATAATAATAATTTAAAAAATCGTTGAAATTTAACATTCTTTTACACTGCTATGAGTAAGTGACAGAAAGTGACTATGAAGCTTATTTCGAAAGCTGCTTAGGGAGCTAGCTGTGCGAACTACCGAGGGAAGATTATTCCACTGCTTGATTCCGACCACCACAAAAGATTTAGAATAGGTTTGAGATCTGTGCTTTGGTATTCGCAGGGTGGCATTGATTTCTTTGGGCAGAGGGACGAGCGAAGCTGGACAGGTCAAAGCAAGCCAAGCTGGACAAGGTGGGGAACCCAAGCTGGGGAGAGCGAAGCTCCGTCTTTGATTTCAAATTTTGTAGATGCTCATTTATAACTGTAAAAATTTCATACTAATATAAAGATATTACATTTATCTCTTGAAATGGAGTTTTCAATCAAAATTTTGTTTCATAAGGTGTATGGAATGAATGCAGGAGCAGGCAGATTCGCAACGGGGTATTTTTCCTCTGCTTCATGCTTTAGTTTACCACACACCACAGGGTTTTTATACATTTAAGTTTTTGAAAATTATGAAATATGGGCTGCTTGGCTTCTACTTTTATTTCACCATTGTGAATATTCCAGTATTTAAATAACATATATATATATATTTTTATCTCTTTAGTTAACTAGCAACTGACATAGTCAACCTCGCACCTTCTTTTTAATCAGAACATTCAGGTTAAAAACAAGTAAAAGTTAAGCTACTTGTATTTGATCTGAAAATTTTCAGAATAGTTTTCACGTAAGAGCTAAGTGCTGTTACCGCCCATACAATTCATTTTATCTTATCACGTAACAGTTAAGCATTGATGGCGCATGTCCAAGTTTTATAAGTTAAATAATAATAATAATAGTTTTACTGGAAATGTTTGATGGCAGTTGTATCCAGCTGAATTATTTTAAATTTGCTACTCAGTCATCATCATCATCATAGTCTTCTGTGATTTTGACAAATTAGCTATTGAGGTGCTTTTCATGAACCACGGCTGGTCAAGTGTGGCTTTCGACATAGAGCTATATAAAGTATAAGAGTAGTTTTTGGAAACCAAGTCTCTGATAGCAATACTGGCTGCAAGGCTACTACCGCAATGGAAAGTTGAATTCATTATTAGCATATTATGGTAGTTACCTGTGACGGACAGGTATCGGCCCTCATATGCTTATACCAGGATACAGTGAAAGATGCCTAATTTTTAAACAATTTATATATACTCTGCAACGCATTAGCATCGTTTGCATCCATGAAGAGACGCTTGGCCAAGGTCGTGCCTGGACTGAAAAGTGTTACCGCGAGACTTGGCAACCCTGCATCGTTATAAACGGTAGATGCAATGTAGCACTGCATCGGGACAGAGCGTGAAGAAATGTGTCAGTGATAAAAACTACCTATTATATAAGTGAAACCGTGTGAATATAGAGAACTTTTGGTGTGAGGGAATCACCAAGCTCCAGGGGTTTCCAGGAACTCAAAAGTTGGACGATATTCAAGGACAGTTACCGCCAAGAGATGAGTAATGTATACCTCTTTCGCACCTGATGAGTAGCGAGCGGCAAGGAAGGTAAGCCCTTTCGTTTCTTTTCATTTGTATATTCTATAGAAGTCCAAGGACATATTTGCAGTGAATATTTGCAATTTCAAGAAGGTATGATATCTTCTATTGTATAGAATGAAATAATATTAAAATTATACGTAATTTCTCTGCATTAGCTACGCATTGTCAACAGTGCTCTTAAGAAAGAGATCACGTGATCGGACGCGGATTGTTGTGCAACACGCTATTGTCAACATTGGCTGATTACTGTCGGAACGCGTCACCAACTCAATTTTAGATGGATAGCTTTTCTGTGGGCTTAATAAATAAAATCTAAACTAAAACCACATCAAGGATCCTATTATTCTTTTGTATATTTGGTCTAGTGTAGTAGTAGTACAGTTTATGTATGTTATGTTTGTCGGGTTATAAAACAGTACGGTAAATTTTAGACAGAACTATTAATTGTAATAACTTCAAATGCGTTATAAGGTTACGAAATAAACGTAACTGTAATTGGCCAGTATTTACAGAAATTGAGACATATATAAAATCAATACAAATACGACGGTAAGAATTGTCGAGAGAGAAAAAGAAGTTTTGTAATCAATGCAAATATCCAGTTCCAACTTATAAGGATACTATGGCGTTGGGCTGTTTGCTGACCTCTCAAAGGCTTTTGACAGTGTTGATCATCAGATATTACTTTCAAAATTGTATCGCTATGGAATTAGAGGCACTTCTTACGAATGGGTTAAATCATATCTTACTAATAGAACGCAAGTAGTACATATCAAAACAACTTATGTGTAGCGTTTTCCACTGTCAAAAAAAGTTAACAAAGGTGTCCCCCAAGGCTCCATATTGGGACCATTATCCTTCAAATCGTACATTAATGATCTGTTGCAATGCATACAACCTAGTTTTGGTGTATTATATGCTGATGACGTAAATATACTTGTGTCAGTTAACTCTATGAAAGAATTAAATGAAAATTTGAAATCTACTTTTGACAATCTTGTAGGATGGTTTTCAGCAAATGAACTGAAGCTAAATAATGAAAAAACAACTATACTTAATTTTCATCTAAAAGAACAAAGCCTACTCTCTCCCTTAGCTACCCTTGATTCAGGAACAATTATAATCTCATTCTCGGTCAAATTTTTAGGAGTAGTAATTCAAGATAATTTCCAATGGGATGAACATATATACAAATTAGGTAGTAAACTAAGCTCAATATGCTTTGCACTCTACAGATTATGTAATACTATCTCAAGCCAATCACTCTTATCGTTGTACTTTGCCAAATTTTACTCATTAGTAAACTATGGAGCGATTTTTTTGGGTTCCTCAACCAAGGTTATAACTCTTTTTCGTCTCCAAAAGAGAGCAATTAGATTCATTTTTGGTTTACGTAGAGGTTCATCCTGCAAAGATACGTTTAGGGATCAAAAACTGCTGACTCTACCATGTCTATATGTACAGGTCTATATTATATGTAAAGAAAAATGAAGAACTATTAATTCGTTGTAATAATATTCATTCATATAATACCAGGTAACAAAAAAAATGTATATGTTACACAGCAAAATTCATCTTCTTTTCAAAAAAGCGTATATATGAATTGTACACGCTTATACATTAAACTTCCGCTAGAAATGAAAGGTATAAGCAATATTGATAAATTTAAGAGAAAATTGTTTACTTTCTTTGTACAAAAGTCTTATTACACAATGGCTGAATATCTAAGTGATAATTTGTCATTCTTTTGTATATCTTGTGACAATTTAATGCTTACTATTGTAAGCTAATGTACAAGCTGAATAAATTGTATTGAATTTACGTTGACGAAACTATACTCATGGTACAAGTTGTGTAATAAAGTGAAACGATAATATTACCAGCGTAGTACTGTACCATGAATTGAAGTTGATATTATAGACAAGTTATCGCGTGAAGATAAATGTAACGATATTTAAAACTTTGTAATAGAGTCGCAAATAATTGCTTAAAACTGCTGTAGAACGTAAATAAAACAGAAATTTCAAATAAAGGAAACAATTTTACTGTCAATGATTGGCACTGATAGTATTAATTCAATGAAAAGCTCTTCTGTGAATCAAGAAAGTGAACCATTGCCTCATATGATTGATAAAGGAAACTCAGATAGTACGACTCAACTAAACGCTAACACGGAAGGGAATATAAACAATACTGACTTTACTACAGGGAATGTATCAAATATGAGTAAGGATCATACATTTGAAACGACAAATTCAGTAAAAGATTATAGTAAAGCAACTATGGAGGATTTAGATCAACTGTTAATCGAAAATAATTTCGACAAATGCATGGCATATAATATTTTCTTTAGGAATAGAGAAACATGGTTAGGTTGGCTAAAAAAACCCGTTGGGATGCAATTTATGAAGATGTATCCAGAGTTAAAATGATATACTTTACGGATATGGATGACTCTTTCAAGATTGCTTTTTTGCATTTTTCGTACACTATCTTAAATTAGTGACCATGGGAAAGCGGAGGTTAGGTAAAGTTAGGTGCGGTCATGTATCTTTACATTTTTCTCTCTCAAATTCCTAGCGCGAGACGCACTTCGACTTCCCCCGTATTTACTGTTATAATCGCCATGTGTACGAACTCTATTTTATCTTTGGTGAGAAAATGATTTTTTTTAAAATACAGAATCAGACGGGCGTAGAATTTGGAACATGGCGGCTTAAGAGAAGAAAGCAACAGAATTTTTTTTAGTGTTTAATTTGCATAATTTCAAAGTGTTTTTTGGGCTTCAAGATAATTTCTTCAGATGTATTACATAGTACTTCAGTATATCATACAATAGTTCTTCAGTACGAAATTCAAAATTGGCAGTGAGAAATACATCTAAAAGTGACTGACTAGAGCTTTAAGAGTGAACTGACGACTATGGTGGACTGTAACCATAGCAACTTATAAATAACTGACCTTAAAACATCAATTATTAAGACCGATAGACTGTAAAACTGTATTATATTATTAAAAAAACAGCCATTTTTAAAACAAACGCGTAATGGATGGGCATAATTAGCCAAGTCCGCGCTAGATTACAAAATACGAATCAGACGGATCATGGCTCCACCACATCCTAACAAGTCGCCTTCGCGCACAGAAAAGAAGAAGCCAAAGAGACAGAATGAAGAGAAAGTCACTGAGGATAATAGAAAGAAGGCGCATATAGTTAACGAAACAACCAGTGACACAGCAGAAAAAAATAGAAGTAGAGGAACAGACAAGTATCGTACCGACTATCACACGATATCTTGTTATTAAGGTAAAGAATGAAGCAGAGAATCCAGGTGGTTTGAAGGGGTTATCCCCTTTCATCATACAAAAACAACTGAATCATGTCGCCGGCGAACTTGCACATGTTAAAAAGCTTCGTAACGGCACCTTGCTCGTGGAGACGTTAACTAA